>JABAJU010000045.1:0-138810 GCA_018220975.1 Tephrocybe sp. 9980TJB
AAGATGTGGCTGCGTCGCGGACTACAAATGCTCCGTGGCGCATAATGCATGATTCGCGAGGGCTTTCTGACAGCTTGCCAGCCCTCTGACGGCCTTCTGATAATCCAACACTGTCAGCATAGTCATGTAAGTCCAGATCAGTTAGGATGTTAATCATTTTGATTTTCCATACTGCAAAATTTTCAGCCTCCTTTAGAGCATCAATGCAATGGAGCGAAGATGAATTGTTGTCAGATGACATGGTGAAAATGGTGCATTAAGGTGTCAAAGATGTGAAATGAGATTTAGTTGTGGGCAGGGCCCATAACTAGGGAATAGCATGGGTATGGGTAACCCGGCTAGGTTTTGACGGGTAAGGGTCAGGATTGGCATACCCACCGCAATCAAAACAAGTCTGAGAACATCCAAAACGGGCCAGATTTGGTCAAGATATGACTGAAATACTTATTTTTGACAGAATCGGCCATATCTCTGTTATTTATGGTCCGATTTGGACGTTCTTAGGCTCAAAATGAGGTAAACCCACAGGGTCATAGGTAAGGGAGTCTGTCCGGGTATGGGTACGGGTCAGACAAGAAATACCCAAGGGTTACCCGTGCAATTCCCTACCCATAACCAGTTGAGCAGATAAATGTGTAGATGAACTGACTAACACAAAATATGACTATCTGCTTGAATATGAGACTGTAAGTACCAGAATTCCAAAATTCCGAATTCAAATCACTACATGACCAAATTTCAAATATTTTTGTCCAGGTTAGCCCGCCAAAAAACTAATCCAAATTGGTTAGTTTCTCTGAAGCGATTTTCGCCGGGCTTAGGCCTAGACATCAAATAGCTTGAAATTGAGATTACTCGTTGGACGAGGGAAATTAATTATTAATAGAGCATCTAGTAGTCAGATAGGATATCCTTGACACCTTCCCAATAGTCCTTGTCCACACGGGTCTCAATCTCCTGTTTCGTTAACCAGGCGAAGTCTGTGACATTTGAGTTCGGGTGTATTTGGCCCGCCATAATATGACCTTTGAAGAAAAATGTAATTTTCTGGGAGAGGATGAGATAAAGTTAGAGGACTAAAGGTGATTGAACGGACCTCTGGCTTGGGCACCGGTGACGATAAATCCAACGGCGACTCCGTGAAAACTCCAACGGGATTGCGGCTTACAATCCAAGTATCCATTTTCTCACCACATTCGGCATACAAATCCCTCTGAGCTGCCTGCACAACAAGAATGTTGAAAAAATGTCAGAAGTATCAGTCTTTAAGACGCACTTGGTGTAGAAGCTCTCCTTTTTCCACGCCACCTTGAGGGAACCGCCAAACGTCCTTGCCATCTAGTTTTGTTTGCAAAAGTAAATAGATATTACGCCTGCCTTTGCGGTCAAGACTCTTATAGTCCCGATTAGCGTCTGCTTCGTGAACACGGGGCATTAATTTGACATCCACTCCTTCTTGTAGGGCGAGTTGGTCAGCAGCTGCTTTGTCTGCGGCGGCCTTTTCCTTGTTGACATACTCCTCCTCTGTCTTAAATTTTGGCCCAAAAGCCCTTCGTTCGCGCTTGGCCTCTTCAGCGTTGAATTTGGCCTCTAGCAAAGAGCCTTGTTTGAAATAAAAATCGAGAGGGAATGGGTTGTGAAGGGCGCGTCGGATACGCGCTTGATATGCGTAATATGCACGTTCAAAGAGAGAAGGGGTCCGGGTGAGAAGGGGGGAGCGATTTAAAATGACTGCAGCAGTTATTTCAGCGCGTGGGGGTCTTTTTGTTCGTATAGGATCAGTTAAAGAGGACGACTCGGCGACAACTTCAGTGGCCAGCGAACGGCGGAATATCCCTGCAGAAGAGTCAGGTTCATAAATCCTTAAAGAAAATGTTACTGACCGTTCTTCTGGCGTCTACATGAGTGAAGGACATTGCGCGAGAGCATTCTGCAGGCACAAGACTCGAGAACAGTTATGCACTCAGAATGGTGGCAACTTTTTGGATTGATGCACGTGCACAACTTGCACGTGCACCCGTATTCCCCGCCTGAAGCTGGCAGGAGCGGACATTGTGTGTCCGCCATGTCCATCTCCCTCGTCTCTAATGCTTATCTCGACGAGGCATCTTCCAAAATCAGGTCAAAGCCTGTTCCATGGGAGGTTTATTATTTCCCTGTCGTCCCTTATTTCCTCTGACGCCTCCCAAAGGGCTACCAGCGCGCAGATCTCATCACTTCCGAGGAGCTGGCTCTAATCAAGAAGGTCGACAAACAACCCAGAGCAAGAATCGAGCAAATACTTCTTTCAGATCTTCAAACATATGCTCATCTCTATTTTCGCTTGCTCAAGAAGCTACAGCGCGTAGACACTATGCAGTGCCTATTGGTCCTCATAGCAGATGCCCTCTCTGGTGCGTCCATGTCTTTGCGGTCGCATATCATGTCTAATGCTATGCTTCAGACCACGAAGAAAGAATTTCTGTTTTCCTGAGAACTGCAGAAGCTGATCCAGACCTTCCCTTTTTGCCTCTTCTACGGCAAGTCTAGTACCCACGCCATCGCGTACCAAAGCTTAGCCTGTCCTCTAGAGCGTTGGAAACCCAGGATGAATTTGTTCAACTCAAGGCTTCTCAGATTCTCGCCATCCTCCTCAGGCATGCCTTTTTGGTTTTGACTTCCTCCTCGTCTAATAAATCAATAGCTCCGATTCCACGCCACTGCCAATACAGCATCTCAGGCCATTTTTGACTACTCTCGCCTCTCTAGTGCAAGGAACAGCCGCTAATAAGCGCGATGTTGCGGTTCAGTGCCTAGAATCATTGCTTGCTCGCCGAGAGTGCCGTCATACTATCTGGGGTGTTCCTGGTATAGTTGCTGGGTAATCTTCGTTGCGCCTCCCTTGCTATACATAACTCAGTTATATTCCAGCTTCATAGAAATTCTCAAACACAAGCCTGGGCCTCAAATGAGCTACCAAGTCGCCTTCTGCTTCTGGCTTTTGTCCTTTGAGCAGAACGTCGCAGAAGAATTAAACAAGTTGGTTCAATGCTAAGCTAGGTAAAGTGGCTGACAATTCTGTTTATTAGGAAGTATGACGTGATACCCCTACTCATCGATGTTGCGCAAGGCGCTGTAAAGGAGAAGGTCATTCGAGTGGTTGTAGCCACATTCCGAGTTGGTCAAATCTCCGTACACCTTTCAATGGTATTGATAATGTGTACAGAACCTCGTCGTTAAGGCTCCAGCCGCAAACCTCCCTGCAATGCTGGTGGCGAGACTTCTCCCATTTGCGAAGAACCTCTGCACGAGAAAGTGGCAGGACGAAGATGTGATTGAAGATGTGCAATTTCTACGAGATGAACTGAATGCTAACTTTCACAGCCTCACGTAAGTTTCCTCACTAATCACAAACAACAACTCACATGTTCTCAGGAATTACGATGAGTACACGTCTGAGCTTGCATCAGGTCATCTATCATGGACTCCTGTACATGAATCCGACGATTTCTGGAAGGAAAACGCCTCGAAATTGAATGACAACGACTGTCAACAGCTTCAGTCAGCGTTTCTTTGATTGTTTCACTGATGTGTAGCTTATTAATTGCTTTTAGAATTTTATTGCGCCTTTTGAAGGAATCCTCGGATCCACTAGTCCTAGCAGTTGCCGCACAGGATGTCGGACAGTATGTTAGACATTGCGATCGGGGCAAGAAGTACATATATCCTCTTTTCCGTCTCCTTGCATTAACGAAGTTGCTGCCTTTAGGTTGGTTGAAAAATATAATGGAAAGGCCAGGGTGATGGAGTTGATGACCCATGAAGATTCAGAGGTGCGGTATCGCGCTCTTATTTCTGTACAGCAGCTTGTTAGCCAGCCGTGGACTGCCGTTTAGTTCCACTCCATCTATTCATCGCTGTCCGGGATTACCAGTAAATAATTAGAACCATCGTATACCTCTAATGTGGGAACTAGGGTAACACCCAGATCTCTGATATTACCTCCCATTCCCTCAATGTCCGGGCTTGGCTAAGGTTGAAATAGTCGTTTACTGGCTCGTTTGCATCAACAAGCCTGTCATCAACAAGAAGGACACGCAACCCTCCGACTGTCGCGAATCCTTTCTGAGTGGGTAGATACGTCAGCTCAAAGTCCTGGACTGCAATCAGTCGAGCATCTTCGTCCGAATAAGGCAACTCGACAGGAGGTAGATACAATGCAGATGATCCACCATATAACACCGTGCGTTGAGGTTCGACCATGCCTCTAAAGTAAGGAGGTGGAACCGTAATGACGTCGTTGTCGTGACCTAAGGCTGAAGTTCCTTCCAAGGCACTCAGGGCCTGCTGACGAGGTGAGGCTACGGCCGCCAACTTTTGATGAGCAATTGCATAATTGAAAGTTGGTGCATTTGAGGTCTTAGTTGAAGGCGTCGAGAATCCGGATGATGGAAGGCGGGGACTGAATGTCTCTGTACGTGGGGCAGCAGCTTGAGGGGCACTACCTCGTGGAGGTTGAAGATGCTGGATGACCACCTTCGCGATGCGGCGCGAGCTTTCTCGTCCTAGCTGTGGAGAACTTGACATAACAAGGGATGCAAGGATTTTGAAAGGCTTATCGACATTGATACTGCCATGCGGAATATTGCGGATGAGAAGGCCAACTTCTAACTCGGGCAAAGATGCAATCAGTGGATGGAATGGAGATGGAGGGATAGATGGGGACATGGAGGGAGTGCGGGACTGAGAGGGTGAGACGGGCACAGGTGGCGGCGGCGTTCCAGGTCGGGATTGATTGAGTTGCGGAGAATGGGGGCGGGATGGGGGCCCAGTTGTTATAGTACGCTTGATATGAGGGGGAACAGCAGACGCTGGTGTTTGCACAGGCGGAGGTATTGGAATACGACGTGACAACATAGAAGTCAGGAGGCGGCCTGGTTCTCCAAATGACGATCTCCAAAAAATGTCAAGCCGTCCAAGTGGGATTACAGTACCTGGAGCAAGTGCGACGGGGGCTAACGAGGTAGATTTTGGCGCGAGAATGTAAATATACTGCCGCGTGTCCTGTGGCTGCATAAGTGCCTGGGAACCAGAGAATAGTTGAGTGGCATCATCTAGAATATTCACATCCTCAGCCTCCCATTCATCCGTACACTCCAAATGCATTTTCTCGAAGTGCATAGGCTCCTGCGTCAGGTTTTGGATATGCACTTCGAGGAACACTTTCTCTCTCTCAGTACGTGATAGTAAAGCAGATGGTGATCTGGGCACATGAACCTTTGTTTTTACTGACAAGGGATTTGTGACCTGTACATACTGGTGAACACGGATCCAAGTGTTTAGAGCGAACAACTTACAGAGAACTTGTAGAATTTCCTGAATGTTTGCAAGCTTGGGTCTTCGGCGTTTTCGCCTGGACTGGGTAATTGACGATTCGGAGGATGGCGATAGGTGACTGCACATGCAAGAACATGCTGTCCCAACTCTTTGATTTCATGGTGCACAATGTTTTCAAAGGTCTCCCTGGCGGAAAGTTTATGTTCTAGACCACCAAATTCCGCGAGGATGACTTTGGTGGTGGCTGTCTGCATTTCTATCTTGATACTGACAGCTCCAATCTCCATTTGCGCTTCGTTGTTGATGCACAAGCAACTCGAAAAGGTCTCCCCTAGTTGTATTGATCCAAACGACGAGGGAAGAGTAAGAAGCTCCGATACATGAGTGAGGTCTCTGAGAGTCTTTGGGTGACCCAGAAGCGGTGCAGTGCCTTGGAGCGAAACAACCGATGCTGTTGAGTGCGCCTTTTTGCCATGCTTTTAGTTCCTTTCAGATTCGAGGTAACTAGACCTACTGAGAAAGAAGGGGAGCTCGAGTAGAAAGGCTGCCATGCATTGGCCAATTCCGGTCGCTACGAACGCGTAGATTTAGACATCGCGCGCCAAGTACAGAATTTACGTATACCCACAGATACGCGCATGACCTTAAGAGTTAGGAGATGGGCGGGGCCGTCCATCGTGAACCGAGGTTGAATGAGGTGCGGGAAAGGATGGCGATGACAATACTAGAAGTAGGTAGACTTCTTGTATGGTATTGATTGGAATCTTCAACGCGTCGATCACATTCTCCTTCATCATCATCGTTGCCTACTGTTTTTACCCCCTGCTCACGTATCTGAGGCGGCTACTAACAACTCGGAAACGGATTGAAAGTGCTGGGCTTACGTGCTGTGATACGTGGACATGACAAGCGAGCCCGTTCTTATCGAGGACATTGAAGAGGTGCGACCAGCATTCGGCAATTAGAGCTGAGCTCATCATAAATAAAGTCAGAGATCTCAGGAGAGAATGGCGAGGTCTATGTATTTCAATGGCTGTCCTCAACCGAAAGGAAGCTGGCCGAAGTAACGCCTGTGAGCCGTTTTAACAATCATGTAATCACTTCTGAGCTCACACAACAAGATAGCAACATTTGAAGGCAATTCAAGCGAAGCTGGAAAGTACATTATTCAAAATTACAACTGCACCAGAGCCATATCCACCTCCTGGACGTGCTCTGAGGAATATTGCTGGCCGATGTCTGGTTGCCTTGTATACCAGAGGAGAAACTAGGACGTTGTTTGATACACTGCAGGCCTATATGAAGATTGTTGGCGACTTCAAGTCCGCAGACAAGGAGATAAATAAAATGTATGCTGTCATGGACTTGCTTTCGACTTTTGCTAAACCAGTGCAGAGCCGCTTTTTCTTGCATCGGAGATCTAATGGGTACATTTGGGGCCCAGGTGAGTGTTCAGTCGATCTTACGAAGTTCAGTAGCTAAATTTGCCATAGGTCATGTCTTTTATGGCTGAGATTCATTCGGTCGTCCTTCGGACAATCAGAAATTCACAGGTGATGGGCATGCTTTGGACCATTAGGATTTTTTGACGAATCTTTATAGACATCACTTCTTCGATTCACCGCATTGGTAGCTCTACGAAAGTCTCTCACTACTGCGAAACGAGCTATTACGGATTCCGCTATGAAGGATATCTTGAAGCAAATGCGAAATAGCCTGACAGATAAATCTCTTCCTGTACAGCGTGAGGCAGCCAACGTGAGTATCTCGTCTTTTTTTGCAATCCATGCTACATTTGTACTAGGTAATCGCCACTATTCACTCCGGTACGGATGGCAACCACCCAACGGCAAGCGAAGTTGACACAGTTGTGACTCTCTGTGTCAAAAGTTTGGAAACTGCAGATCAAGCGACGCGTCATTCGCTGGCCCAACTCGTTGGGCACATGCTGGCCTCCACTCAAATAGAACGCGCAGTTCCCGTTCCAGAAACGTCTCAGAAGCTCAAGAAAGATGAAGATGACGCAGACGGTGGCCTGTCCTCGGCTGTCAGCACTGCAGCCGAAATTAGGAAACCTACTCTGACCTCCGCTGAAATGCTGAACCATCTCTCGTTCCATTTCAACAAATCTAATGTTTCTCGCAAGACTAGGACTGGCATCTTCGATTTCTATGCCGCGCTTTTCACACATCTGGGGTCTGCTTTTGTAGAGTCAAATTTCACGCTTATCGTGTCACATCTCATCTCTGAGATTGCTACCAACCCCAAGAATATTTCTACGCGATACGAGAAACTGCACGTACGATTGTTAATAGGGATACTGTTAAGGGACCTCATCGGCGTGCGTATGTTGAGCGAGCAGGGTCAGATCAATGCCATACAAGAGCTCGCCAATGCATATCTGAAGCGTTGGCCGGCCATGATGCCCGGACAGATTGCGCCTAGCTCAACCGCACTTATCATTGTACTGCGAGAAGTAGCGGGGCTGCTGCAGCAGCTAGGGAATGCTCCGCCTCCGGTACAAGTAAGTGGACATTCTGACACCTCTGAACATATTCTTATACGTCATTGGTCAGGATGCTCTAGCTGAACCCTTAATCACATTGCTAGCTCATCCGAGCCATACAACGCGTGTAACTGCCGCATGGGCTCTTCGTTGCTTTTGTTATTCCACCCCACTTCGCCTCCCAAAAATCATCCTCGTTATCACTGATCTACTGCAACGTGACCTCGCTTCTATACTTTCTCCCACCTCTCCGCCTGATATACACTTGCGGGCTCTCGGCCACGCTTATGGTCTCGCTTCGCTCATATCAATAATACCTGAGCGGCCCCTCTACGTTTCATACGACGTCAGTGCCAAAGTCCTGGACATGGCCATTTCTTTACTCAAGCGAGCAGCTGAACATGATCTAAAAGTTGCCGGCATTGAAGTAGAGGTTGCTTGGACCTCGATTGCATCCCTGATGGCACTCGGCCCAAACTTTGTTCGGCCCCATCTACCGCAACTCCTAGTTCTCTGGAGGAATGCGCTACCCAAACCAACGAGCAAAGACAACAATACAGGGAAGTCAATAGCAGAGTGGATGTTCCTTCTCAATGTTCGAGAAAGCGCACTGGGCGCCATCCATTGTTTCTTACAACACAATCTTTCAACTCTCGTCACCCTTGATGTTGGTCGAAGAATTGCGTCCTTACTCAGCAATGTGCTGTCTTTTGCAAATAACTTTATAAGTCAACAGATAGAGGACCCTCTCGAGTTCCAGCAATTGCCCGAGGTGGCGAAGGGTTTGAACCTCCGGTCGAGTGAGGCCCTTCTTCGCCGCCGTGTGTACCAATGCTTCACTGCCCTGGGTTTCTCGAGCCTTGCAGAATCAACTCAGGCGACTTTGCTTCAGTCAGCAGTCTCGTTGTTTGCTAGCCCAGACGGTTATGCTGGATCGTCAATGCAAGCCGCCATTGCTTCTTCGTCGGGCACTTTTACCTCGGTCTGGCAAAGTACCGACGGTTATGCATATGGCGTGACTTCCATCCAAATAGCGAACTCGACAATCAAGTTTGCCGGCGACCCGTCTCCAGCTGGACATGACCATCTCAATCGTGATACTGTTGAAATCTCCATCGACACATTGGCAAGTCATCCCTATTTTTTACTTAGAACGTCATCATTAATTTTCCCCAGCTGCGGAAACCGATTCTCGGGGCTTGCGAACACGATCCTTTACTTTCGCTATGTCAAGCCAGAATCTCTGACTCAGAATACAAAATACCAGAGGCTCCTCCATCTGCGACAGCGGTTGTAGACACCGCCATTGAACTTTTCGCTCAACTACTCCCTCTTCAAGACCTTTTATCCACAACCCGAATCATAACTCAACTCCTTGAATCAGTCAGATCCTCAAGGCTGGAAAAAAATTCAGGCAGGAAGGCCGCCGTACATATCAATGCTGCAGTTGCACTGCTGTTGGCTCTCCGCCACGCTACAACATCATACTTTCGGCAGGCAAAGGAAATTTTTGGAAACTCCCAAATATTGGCACTTCTTTCCCCTTTCCTTCATGAAACCTTGGTCGACGGTGACGTTGCTCTTCGCACTGCTAGCAGTGAATCGATAGGTCGTCTGGCCAGCCTTTCCGGTACCAACTTCTTAACCAGCCAGATCAAAGACCTGGTCGATCAAGTCGTAAGCAACCGTGACCCCTATGGTCGGGCTGGTTGTGCTTTGGCCTTTGGAGCCATTTACAGTCATGTCGGGGGGTTAGCAGCTGGGCCCCTGTTGAAGACTACAGTCAATGTCCTGATGTCTCTTAGTAACGATCCGCATCCTGTGGTGCACTTCTGGGCCCTAAGCTCGCTTGCACGAGTGATTAATGCTGCGAGTTTAGCGTATGCACCGTTCGTATCAAGCACATTGGGAATGCTCTTGAAGATATACCTGACAGAATCTCACGAACGCGAGGGTGGGACTCTTCCGAATGCAAACCTCAGCGGCGATAATCCTGCATACCCAGTCGTTTGTCAGATCATCGACGCAGTCATAGCCGTGCTTGGCCCTGATCTTCAGGACTCCCCTCGGACGCGAACCCTCGTTCTGAACTTAGTCCACGAGTTCTCTGTTGAAGATGACGAAGGGATATGCGTGGAAGCCATTAAGTGCATCCAACATTTCCTTATGTTCGCCCCAGAGCATGTCAATATCCCGGACCTTGTTAATCAATTCAGATATCATCTATCATCAACCCGCAGACCACTCAAACTGGCTTCAATCAATGCATTATACCAACTTGTTCAGAAAGATGCTTTGTCGATGTCGAAACTAGGAGGCGATCAACTTGTAGAAGACTTGTTTGGTATGCTAGACGATGATTCGTCTGTTCATGGGGTTAGGAACGTCATCTCGAGCTGGCTGGAGCAGACCGTGGTGCATAACCCCTCTGCATGGATTGACCTTTGTCAACGAATCATGTCTCGAACAACCGCGTCGCAACAAGTTGCCGACGCTGCTAGTCGACATGGTCTTAGAGATGATGAGGGGGAGTCTCTGAACCTCGGTATATCACATGAGAATGCAGCGGATGGGCGATCATACCCCACCTCTCGATGGAGGACACAGTTGTTTGCATTGCAATGCCTTCATCACATCTGTGTCATTGTTGCAGGAAGCGGTCGACCAGAACAGCTGGATGCCGCATATGCTCAAACCCTTGGCCTACCCACGAAAGGACTTCTAGTATCTCGGGTACCAGATCTTATAAAAATGGCATTTACTGCATCGACTGCCTATGTAACTGAAATCCGATTGGAAGGGCTTGTCGTGTTGCGGGATGTTATTGAGGTACTGGTTTATTTTTATTTTCAGTTTCTATAGACTATTCACTTTCACCTAGTTTTTTGCCAAAGTTCCCGATCCCGCATACCCCGATGCACTTCTTTTAGAGCAGCATCAAGCACCCATAACGGCGGCTTTGACTCCAGCTTTTTCTTCTGATTCTACACCCGAGATTCTGGCCTCAGCTGTTCACGCTTGTGCTGTCTTCGTAGGCTGCGGTGTCGTCACCGATGTCAATAGAATGGGTCGTATACTGAAACTGCTCACTACTGCTCTTGAGCAATCGAAAGGTGAGACCTGCCTTTCGTCTTTGATCAACTTCCCAATCTCTTGCAGATTCTGGCATGTTATCATTAGGAGAGACCGGAGAGCTGAGCCCCAATGCTTCTGCCATGCTGAGAATTTCTACGCTCTCGGCATGGGCTCAACTCCAAGTTGCAACTCCCCAACAAAAATACTTGGAAAATGTTGTAAAGCCACATCGAGCGACTCTTGCTTCCTTGTGGATAGCTGCATTGCGAGATTATGCAAGCATAAGGGTTGATTCCGAATTCCTCAATGATACTTCTACAGTTGCTTTGGATTCGTCGTATTCTAGCCTCGGAAAAGAAGTTCTTCTACCAGTACGTCCGATACTCGAGTAAATTCATTTTGGGGGCTTATTTAACGCTGTTCTTCAAGTATTACACGAAGTCTTGGTCTATCATTCTTCAAGCTGTAGCAACGTCGATGGTCAATAACGACCCGTTCATCTTGGCCGCTATGGATGGACAGGAGCCCACACCAGAATCCAGACCACCTACATCGAGCAAACGTGAAGAACCTACAGCTTTCTTCTATATCATCTTCGGCCTCGTCTACGAAGCACTAGTTACCTCGTCTGCCGATTCAATTTCTAGCTCATCAGCCCGACAATCTGTTGTAATTTCTGCTCTCCAAGCTCTAAAGTGTTTAGTGCAACCAGAGTATGCCGGCAATGCGATCAAGGACCCTACAATTTTCGATGAATTTGTCAGTCTATGCTATCGGATTGCTATGACGGAGCCAGCCGTTGTGCAGGCGAATCTTTTAGAGGTTCTTTCTGCATTTGCGTCCTCCCAGGAACACCGATCAAAGTACGCATGACCTCCCAATCATGACCAACGATGTAACGAATAAGAATTTTAGCTCTGGTGATGAACTTACACCTACTTCACCGAAAGCCCATTGCATGAGGATCTGTTCCTACATCCTCCAGCATTCTACTTCGGCTTCCCGTGGTCAGACTATTCGTCAGTAACCCGGTGGTATTAGTGTTGTCCGACTTCAAAGCTGATATTTTTATCTTCTTACAGAAGGCGACGCGTCTGACCGGATCAAGATGATCACTTCAGCTTTCAATGCTCTATTCACAGCTGGACTTTCAATAAGTTCGTCACGACGAGAGGAGGTCAGGGCGATAGCTGTGCTTCTCTACAGCGGTATGTATAGTTCACAGGATGTTCCGCCCTCACAAACTGGAACTTAACTTATGGCCAGACCTTTTGAAGGACGAATCGTCCGCGATTGACCTTGCTGGACCAACACTTCCGTCATTGAAAATGCTGCTAGTTGATCTACCACCAATTTCTGATCCAGGCACTCAGGATCTGTATAGTCGACTGATTCATGGGCTTCTTTCCTCCTGTTTGCTGAATATTGACGCAATGAGGTCTGTCTCTGTTTAAGAAATCTTTCAATGGAAAGTGCTGAACCTTCTTCAAAGTGGCCGCAACGGCCTGATATCTGCCAAGAAGATTAAAAACAATATGTTAGCGGCCGTGCTTGTGTTGACCGTCATACCGTCTTCAGTCAAAGTATCTCAGGCGGTTATAGAGCATTGTTGCTTTTTGATCTGTCAAAAGCTCCTGGACTCGGACGAAGTTAGTTTGTCTTCCTCTTCACCAGTGCATAACTAGTCCCTGACTTTTTGTTTCTTAAGCTCTCACTCACTGCCGTACACTGTGCCAAAACCCTTGTTGTAGCGTCAAGCACCGGAAACATCATGCTTCAACATTGCGTTCGTCTCCTATTACCTGGGCTTATCGAATATGTGGCGAAGATAGCACCTATGGTTCATGACGGTTCCATCACCGAATCTCAAGTCGCAGCGGTTGGCGAAGTATGGAAGGCGTTTTCAGCCTTCTTCTCGTCAACATCAGAAGCCCAGCGTAAGTTTTTTTTAGATCTGTTGATGTCAACTCTTCTTGATGCCTCTTTAAGGTGTTCGCCTTCTTGGCGTCATATTACCTACCGTCGCCATGGTCTTACGAAGTTCACATGCTCCTGCCTCTGCTTTGACATCACAGACAGGCTCTCAGCTATTGCTATATGCGACTTCGGCACCTGCAGCCTTCAAAGAAGCTGCGGCCAAATTTGACACTAACACTCGTGAATTGTTGGAACAGTCTATACGGCGAGCCGTTGGCGGAAATGCATCAACATCGAGTCAAAGTGCCAATAAGCCGCAGATCTCGCTTCGTTCATTCTAGCTGGCAGTGGAATGGGCTTTCTTTCAGTTGCTAATCTATCCTTGTTGTATCTTTCTCTATTTCATCCGCTTATCATTCACTTGTTGAGCTCATGCACGATGGTCAGCTGGGTTTGTAGCACGAGAATGTCGATTTTTAAGAGCCAATGGAGCGTCAAGTGTAGATAAAAGAATAATAAAGACCAGAATAAAGGCAGGAAACTGGATCCTGCGACTGGAATGAAAATTGTCTCAACCACTGATGACGGGTCCAAAAGGGTGACACTGTGACAGAAAGTGTGACAGGTTGTTGTTGTCCTCTTTAACCATGGCGTCGTCGAGCTCGTTGGGCAGTCAGCGACGACGACCTCTCACCAAGCGACAGCCTCTTTCTCGTCGCAATTCCTCGTTTCTAGGAAGCCTGAAGAGCTTGGTGACGGCTCCTTTGGCCTGGTTTGCCAGCACGGATGATTTCGAAGACTCCAAAGACTTTCAAGGCAAGCGGAGACGCCTTGCAGGGGTTCCTACTGAGCCGATTACCGGGGACGAGGACAGGTCTCCTCGTAGCAAACGTATGAGGATGAACAGCCCTCCTCGCGACATATCGCACTCCGAAATGAATGGCTATCTTGATCCGCCGAGTTCTGTCTTTCAGCAACGTCAATCCAGTCCTTTAATCCAAACAAATTTCGCTCGTTCTCTATCCTATAACTTCAATAATAACGATAATCTCAGAGCCACTACCTTGACCCGCACCATGTCTATCGACCCTCCTCCACGTCCTCTCTCGAGCGTGCCTGCTAATTCTCTCCACCGTGATACATTGATAGACTCTAGCACTTCAGCGCGGCCAATCTCTCGCGAGTTGTCCATGCCTCCTCTCTCAGGGCGTCCATCATTCCTGATGCGCACATCCATGACGCCACAGCCTGTTAGAGAGGTATCGGAACCACCTCCTCTTAACAAGCTTCATTCACGCCCTACATTCCTTCACCCTCCACTTCCAGAATCTCAGCAAGAGATCTTAGCCAAGTCGTCTTCCGCCACACTTGGATCTCTTGCCGACTCGGTAAGAAGGGTACGTCGTGTCATCACGCAATGTCATGTGTGCTCACTTGCATGTCACGCAGCATCGTTCCCCTTCTCGCCAACATAGCTCCCTTATGTTCGGTGGAGCCCACCGTGAACAAGCCAGCTCAAGTCAGTCATCATCTAGCTGCAATATATCAAACTGAGCTCATGAATGCCGCAGGTCCTCATCCAGAGACATTGATTGAAAAAGCTCTCCACGAGTTGGACATTTACAAGACACCTTTGGTTCCTACACGGCTGCGATCCTCTAATATGCCGTCGGCCACCTCATCTTCCAACATGTTCAGATCTCGTCGGGCGTCAAATCTTGTGCTCATGTCTAATGATAACCCCTCAAATCGTTTGGGTCGCAAGGTCAGCGGAAATCAAGAAGCCCCTTTGATTAACGAGACAAAACCTTATGCTGGTGAGGGAGGGATGAAGAAGTTGTTGGCTAGAAGAAAACAGGAAGCAGATGAGGAGAATGATCAAACACACATCCATGATGATGAAGTTTTCGATGGCAAGCAAGCCCGATCCAAAAAACTTGCGAATGGTTCGGAATCTGCTCCTCCAGCGCCTCCCACGGCACATCAGCTTCCTAACGGGACTTGCGCCGCGCAGTCCTCCCTTCGCGTTGGCCGCGCGAAGACTCGGAATCATATCTCTCGACCTGCTCGACCTCAAAAAATGAAATTTTCTGCCGCATTTGATGAGGATGCTATGGATGATGCCGATGACCTAGATGAGGAAGCTGCACAAAGGAAGAAGGAGTTGGGCGATTTGGAGGAGGCAGCCAAGCATGTCCCTGTCTTTAACATCCCGGAAGGCTTCACTTTTGCGAAAGACGTGAGTCTATCCTCTGTTTAACTGTTTTTTCCCTGTTCTTATTCTTCTCAGACCAAGCCCGTAGAGAGTGATCTCTCCACTGCAAAAGAGCCCCCTATTAAAGCTCTTCCCTTCTCATTCACTAAACCAGCTCCGACCCAAGAAATTCCCCAATCTCAAGACCAGGGCGGACCGGTGCCTTCTACCGCCCAGCCGTCTAGCTTGCTCCCCAGCTTGACCTCACAGGCTCCCATCACTTCGACGTCTGCCCCGGCACCGGCCATTGTTCCTCGTGTTCCTTCATCCTTGCAACAGGCTCCAGAGGTCGAGAATTCTGCACCAACTTTCGCTCCTACTCCAGCCCCCCTGCCTCCCATAGTCTCTGCCACAACTGGTGTGCCAAACTTCTTCGCAAACACCCCAGCGTTGTCGAAACCCACCGCAGTGCCAACTCTTGGCAAGGTGCCAAATTTCTTTGGCAATTCGGCGGCATTATCAAAACCGCTTGATCTCCCACCTGCCGTGCCTCTGGTGTTCAATGCTTCCAGTAGTTTACCTGTTCATGACACAGAGAATCCGTTCTGGGAAGGTGGACTGGGCAAGGTTACTGGGCCACCCTCTGATAATGCTTCATTCGGCTCTAGCATTTTGGCCAAGGGAAGTGGGCCTCTCGGGAATAACAACGTAACTCCCGGGGCCGGTTTATTTTTGTCTGGGAAACAGTCGACAGAGGAAGTAGCAGCGGGTACTCAACCTACACATTTGGGTGCAGCACCCTCAACAACGCCTACATTCGCCTTTCCGAAGCCAACAGAGTCTTCTTCAGTTCCATCTGCTGAAGCTGCCAAGCCCCCCTCGATGTTCGGGAATACTTCTGCTGCCGTGACCGCGTTTGGTGCTCCTGCGGCATCTGCGTTGTTTAGTGAGCCTCCAAAAGCGACTACCTCTACCGTTGAACCAGCGAACACGACTATTGGTGCGCCGTCGTTCATTTTTGGACCATCAGCGACGGATGTTGAACCATCGCCTGGACCAACTGAGGCGCCAAAACCTTCGTTTGGAAGTAGTGGTGGGTTTTCTTTCGGCATGAATGGGAAAACTGAAGAGAAACCTGCGAGCTCTCTCGTCTCTTTTGCTGGCACGGCACCTAATAAGGAAGAGAGAAAAACTTCGACCCCATTTTCCTTTGGAAATACCACTGGCCAGAAAAGTCAGGGTACTATGTTCTCCTTCGGAAACAATAATGCGAGCCCTGCTACGCAAACAGAACAGAAACCCGCGAGTAACATGTTCTCCTTTGGAGGTGTGCCTTCAAAAGAGGTTGATGCAAAGCCAGCAAACAACCCATTTTCGTTTGGAGCAGCGCCGAATACTCCACCTCCGGTAGAAATCAATAGAAGCTCGTCCTTTACATTTGGAACGACAGCACCCTCTGCGCCTGCGCCTTCCTTAGCATTTTCTCTTAGCGGGGGCGCCGACAGTGGAGGCAACACATCCACAAAACCGTTCACTTTTGGACAAACAGCTACAATGACACGCCCTTCGACGCCTCCGAGACAAGACGTTGAAGTCAGTATGGATGAAAGCCCGACTCGCGATACGCAGCAGCAAAACATCAAACTCGCCGACAGGCCTACAATTGGAGGTAGTGGATTTTCCTTCGGAAACAATGCCTCTACATCAAACTTCGGAACGCAAAGTAATGCTTCTGCGCCATTCTCGTTTGGAACATCGTCGTCAACACCTGGCGTGTTCGGCAAACCTGCGGAAAGTACACCATTTGGTTTTGGCCAAGGTGCACCTACATCGACGGCATTTAGCTTTGGACAGGCCAAGTCCGACGTTGAACCACCTCGGCCGAACACAGCAGGATCGTTTTCATTCGGTGCCACGTCTACCACGGCACCTTCTGTCTTTCCCTTTGGTGGCCCTGGCAACACTAGCACTGGGAGTACTTTTGGCCAGTCACAAGCTGGTTCAGCTCCAGGAAGCCCGTCTACGTTCAACCAACAACCATCACCCTTCTCCTTTGGGGCGCCTTTACCTCCGGTCAATACCGGGTTTTCGTTTGGTTCTCAACCTGCGTCTCCTGCTGGGGTCAATAACCTCAGTCTACCACAGCCTGTGACTCCAGGAGGCTTCAGTAATACCGCTGCTACATCTGGATTTGGACAACCGCAACAGCCTTCCTCGCCATTCAGTGCTCCCACTTCAACTGCACCGGCCACTGGAGGTGCTTTGTTCACCATTGGTGCTGCACCGGCCGCATCGCCTGCAGCCAACAGGGCCATTCGAAAACTCCCCAACCGAAGGGGTGGGGCAAAGCGCTGAGCCCGCTATCAACGTTTTAAAGCTTCTATGCTGTCTTGATCGATTGAATTCTCCTTCCCATTCCATCCATACATCACCCACCATATTTTGCCGAGGGACAACTGACCTGCAGGCAGTACATATGTTATTTTTAAAAAGCCACCGCAGCCTTCTCCCTCTTCTCCCTTCTTGCGCTGTCTCCATCTTTACATAGGTTATCTATTGTCGGAATTTTTATGATTTACCAATTGTATCGCATTAGCAGGTTTTTTGGCTCAAGGCCAACATTGTCATCTACATACATCGCATCTGCATCAAGTACTTAGTTACATTGGCTCAAGGCCATTACACAATACCTTTCTCACTTTTTTTGCAGCAATCCATCAGCTTTCTGTACAATGTTGAACTCCGAAAAATATTGAGAATGGATGATAGCAAATGATAACATGTGGGTATAAGGAATAAATGAAGATGATCCTGTAACGCTACGCCCGCTGAACTGCATGTCCCATCTTTACCAGCGTCAATACATACAGTTTGTTGTGTACTGGAATCACTCACCGTCCGCCGAACATTCCCCAACCATGCAGTTGGTTGCGCCTGCCCACCGCCGATATGTGCACGTACCTTCTGCATACCATACTCGTGCAAAGCACTCAACATGAGCTCCTGCTCCCGTCGATATCGGGCGGTGGACTCCATGAGCAGTGTCTGAAAATGAGTTATAATTACTCTCCTTGTTTAAAGCGCTAGGCTGAAGGTGAAGGCCTCATCGTACCTTTTGACGTGCCAATTCTTCCTCTAACAACTTGATTTGCGACCGGAAGCTCGCTTCTGCCTCCTCAAACAAACCTGGCGCCGAGCCTGCGCTAGCAGCATGCTGTTCCTTAAAGAGCTTGTCTTGATTTTTAATGAACTACATGCTATCAGCATCCGTACCAGACGTTGAAAATATACTTACAGCCTTCGCCTTGTCGAGCTTCTCCTTCGAAGTCTTGTTCTGCTCTTTCAAGGCCACATTCTCTTCATGTAGCACCAGCAGCCGGGCTTTAATATCTTCCGGAAGATCCTTTCCAGATATTGAAGCACGAAGGTCGCTGCATGAATGGATGAATATAGGACTCAGTGTACACGAAGTGATGGAATTCACATACCCAAAATCACGCTCTCTCTGTAGCAGTTTCTCCCGATGTCCAATACCTTCACTCTGCAGATTGACCTTCTCAAGCAGGAGCGCGTTGACTTGCTCAAGCTGCATTCGATTTTTGTCACTCAAATCCTTGTTCTGCTTCTTCAAGCGTTCTACATCCTCCTCAAGCGCTGCCTTATCCTCGTTTACGGAGTCCCGCAGTGTTGCCAGAATATCCAACTGGTCCTTGTTTACCAGATTGACTAAGCTCAATGTAAGTAAATAGCGCCAGATCTCATAATACGACCACTTACGATCTGATTTAGCAATGGTGAGCTCCCTGCTCTGCGTTTCAAAATTGACCTGGAGTTCTGCGTGCTCTTTACGCAGTGCCTCGAATTGCTCTACGGTCTCATTCAAGCGCTGCCTTAGTGCGATCGCCGCTTCGGCACTACGGGGGCATTACTAGCTATCCATTTGGGACAAACCTGCATAGGCTTACCCATCACCAAATGATTTCCCACTCCGTATTTCCTCCAAATCGCGTTGGAGGACAAGCTTTTCACGATGCGCTGCCAAATAATCACTCTCGTATCGGGCCTTCATACGATTAGCGTCCTCCAACAAGTTTTCCAGAACCAGTACACGGCTCGCATCGACCTCGTTCTTTCTCACCGCTTCAAGTTCGCGTTTCAAGCCCCGCATTTGCAACTTCAGGTCCGTCATAGTTGTACCCGTAATCGCGTCATCCAGCTCTCCGCCGAGTCCTAGCTCGGCGTGATCATCCACGTCCGTATCCATGCTCGCATCATGATCCTCATGAGGTGCAGAGCCAAGTAGCTCCGCCTCGGTAAACTCACGACTAGCGGGTCTTTGACTGCGTGGAGCCGCGACCGGTCGGTGAGAGGCCAACTCGAGTTCACGCACACGTTCTTGGTACAACTCAAGCGTTTCGGCATCTTTTGTTCGCTCTGCCAAGGTGATCTTCAACTTTGTCTGGCTTTGTTCGAGTCCAAACTTGAGTGTGTCGATTTCCTGAACACGGGCCGAGTGCTTCGACTCCAGATCTGCAATCTGGTTCTTGTAAGACTCCATGAGGGGTTTAAAGGCGGCCACCTTGCGGTATTCTTCTTCAACTGCCGCGTTCTTGTCGACCAGATCGGCATTTTGTGCTTCCAAAGCCTGACAAAATGTCATAATGTGTGTAGCTGCGAAAGAAATGAATCACCACACCTTTAAGCGTTGTCGCAAATCGGCTCCTTCTTGTAACTTTTTCTTGTATTTTTCCATGACATTCTCGGTCTTTTGTAATTTGTCGGCTGCATGACGATACCTGGCGTGGAAATGACACAGTGTCCATATAAAGTAGAATAATAACTCACTCGTCCACCTGATCCTTATACTTATCACGCTCATCTGCCTTGGGTTGGAGTTCATCACACCTCTTTGTCAAGTCTACAACCAGACTCGTGCTCTTCTCAAGTTCAGCCTCTGTCATTGCGATTGCCTCCTCGCTCTTTTGCCTGTAGTGTGCATATTGAGAGCAGAAACCTGCGGTAGGATTAGTCGACTTACAGTTCGCTCCTCAGCCTCTCGACCTCAGCTCGCAACATCCCGTCTGCCCTTTCACTCCGTCTATTGTCGACTTCTCGCCGCAGATCCCGGAGGCCGTTCAATGCATCTTCCTTTTCAGAAACTACATCGTCAAAGTTTGTTTGTAGTGCACGGTGATCCTCAAGAAGGGCTTCATAGGCTTTTTGTAGTGTTTCCTTCTCTGTGAATATTTGACTCCGCTCTGACTGGATTCTGTAGTAATGATCATCTCTAGAATAGGAAGCGACTGCGTGAGTTACAGATGAATAAATTTAAAGGAAACATGCCTCACTCGGTCATACTGGCTTCAGATGCACCGTAGTTCATAGGTGCGACGGTAATACGTGCCATGATCTGCAATATATGAACGAGTTGGAAGGCGTAAAACACAACATCCTACCTGCTCGATCGCCTTCATGAGATGGTGCTGGTCAGCCTCGCTTAGCCCCTGAATCTTGTCGATGAACTGCTTGTTCCTCTCGCACTGCACGCCGATAGCAATAGTAATCCTACACATGACCAAGGTCGCTGAGATGTTGCTGTCTTTTGCAATCGCCTGGAGGTCTGGGACATCCAACGACCCTGTAGGCTTCTGTAGCACCTCGGTGACATACTGTGTCATTAACCTGTACAATCGCTTCAAGGAGTTGAATCGTAAAACCCAGTTCTCAGATGGCTGAGCAGAGGGACGCGCGGGTGTCCGAAAATAATCAGCATCTCTGTTCCAAGCTAAAAGCTCAAGCTCAACAGTAGGCGAAACGGTATAATGGTCACGCACACGAGAGATAGGATGTCGAAGAGGGCAGCTCCGTCACTAAGGTCAGATAAAGAGGTAAAAGGGCGAGAAAGGTTGAAAGTTGTGAAAAAGTTGATAAAGGCAGCAAGTTCTTTGCGTTCTTGAGAGTCCACCATCAAGGCAGTTCGCTGACATAACTCGACGCGAGTCGCGTCCTTGGCTAAGTACAATATAATACAAACATACTATCCTCCTACACGGATTGTCTTTCTAGCACCAATCTGAACAGAGCCCACTGGGCGCCCGTTCCTATCCAACTTAACAGGAAAGTTATCCGTTGGCTTCTGTTTCTTTACCCCATCAGCTTGTAATTTCCAATCAGACCCAAATCGTCCAGGCGGGGGCATCGCTTCAAACAATCCAGATTTTAGCTTTATATTAGTGGAGGTTGACAGTGGAAATTGTGGTGAGGGCGGAGTGGCTGCTCGTCGCCGCTTCAATGGTCGCTTCAGGACGCAAATCAATGAACAACTTGAACATGCCATTATCGAGAAACTTGCCTGGGTTGTCGCAGTAAATTGTGAATTAAGATCTACAAGCCGATCCTCTTGTTCATTTCCCGCTCCTAGCCGTTCTTTAAGCGCCTTGTTCTTTGCAATGAGCTTCTTTTCCTAAAATCATAAGACCGTTAGGACACGCGCTGATAGGAGTCTTGGAATACTCACAACATCCTTGTGTTGCAATAATTGGGACTTGTAAAGAGAGTTGCGCTCCTCCAAGTCAGCTTCTCGCGCTTGCGCTTGTGCTAGGCTCTGCCTGAGTTGAAGGGTCTCTTTCGCTGCCTTGTCCGCCAACTCGATGGCCGTGTCGCGTTCTGCTGTTGTCTGCTGCAATGCACTTCTAGCTTTGTCTCTCTCTCTCGCGTGTGATTCGATTCGACTGGCACCAGAAACTACCTGCGTTCGGCAACTATTGAGTTGACTTGTGAGGCGCTGGATTTCCTGAGATTGTTCTTCAGCCTTTCTAAAGATAGGAGTTACCCTCTCCTTGAAATCCTGCACGGCTTCAAGTAAAATGGTCTCAAGCCACGGTCAATAACCTCATGATATATGGAAGTTGTTGAGGTAGGCTTACTGCATTGTCCTGGCTGCCATCTACTGTTTCAACAGAAGACCTTAGCTTCTTCTCCACAGACTCGATGGTGGCTGTATTTGCATCCCCGTCAATCCGTCTCAACTCATTTTTGAGCTTCTCTATGGTGGAAGCTTGTTCCTGCTGGGATGTCGTGATCTCTAGGAAGATACAGTGGGCATCTGCGCGCCTTATTCTGCTTCTGCAGACAGGACATAGAGCTGGAGACTTGGCAGTAGCGCAATAGCGGAAGATTTCGTCTATACAGTCACAGAATCCGTGTCCTATTTGATTCAATCAAGAAAGCGGCAATGTGGTAGTTTCTCGACATACCGCACGGGAAGATTTTGAAGTCCTTCAATCCCTTGATATCCAGGCATACTGGGCACTTGAGTACCGCCTCCACCATGGCGGTGCACCTTGCGCGTTGTCGCAATCAAAACTTGATAATAAAAGAAAGGCGAAGTTGAAAGCTTAACCAGTGGTCACGTGGGCGTGTTCTATACGTAAGTAGTACTAGTACATTGTTGGCTGCTCTCAGTGCAAGTTGTATACATGGCGGAGTCCATCATCTACCTGTTGCAAATATTCTAACACCCTCTCCGTCAGCTACTCCGATCAACTGAGCTCTTCCTGTCTTTCCCAAGATACTAATTGCTTTACGCAGCAGCGGTATGGGTATATCTGTTAGTTCAGACCGAACAGGTGGATCTGTGATATCGTAGAAAGTCAAAATTGTGTTAAGTTGTGCAGTTTCCGTTGCCTGGTTCGCTATCATTAGCGGAAGCCATATCTACAAGCGCTTACTCACCCAGCTATGAAGGGCTTCGGCCCAATCATCGGGCGAGCGCCAGTAAAGCAACACCGATTTCGTCTGCTTCTGTGGTTCGTACGCTGCTATATCCTTTGTCACCATCGAAGACAATATGTGTGACAGATATGAAGGTAGGATTTTGCCTGTATAAAACTCAGAATCAACCAAGCGCACGGGGCAGTATAAACGGACGGTTGATGCGTTCATTACGCAGCACCTCATCCCAGGCTTCATTTAAGGTCTCTGCATCTTCTACCCGAAGGATGAATATTCTCCTATGGCGTGCATATGACAGCAGGAGATGTGACCATTGCTCAACTGCGATCGCGTCTGTGGAAGGGTTGGGCTGTTGGCTGTCCGGCCCGTTAGATTGAACAAATAGGAAATTTGAGCCCACTGACGTGAAAAATGGCGGCGCAGAGTGGATAGACGGTAAGAGAAAACCTATTCCAAGACTAAGATTTCTGGAAATCGGCAGAACGATATGATCAACAGACCAGATGGCGTCGTGTGCGTTGAGAGAGACATGGTTATTTACCATCAATTTGTCTAAGGTCAGCGGACTATCTATATCAAGCGCCGGTCCGCCTCTTACTACCAACTACCGCCCCACATGTCACCTGCTCAGCACAGTATACTAGCGAGAAAGTTCTTGTTGTTCTTGCGCGCCGCATTAATAGAATGCAGTATATAGACCCCGCAAGAAAACTATGCTCTCACCTTATTGCGATGCGTTTGGCGCTTTGTGCTCTCTTTCTGCATGCCCTCACGACGTGTTCAGCGATCTATCATACTGAACTCGCCAAGAGGAACTCTACTGGTCTGACAAATACCGTGACTTGGGATTCTCACTCCCTGTTCATCCACGGACAGCGCATCTTTGTCCTTTCGGCTGAAGTTCACCCTTGGAGGCTTCCAGGCAATCCAGATCTATGGGCAGACATTTTCCAAAAAATCAAGGCTAATGGCTTCAATACTGTCTCATTCTATGTTAACTGGGCCCTTCATTACCCCTCTCCGGACACCAATAGAGGTGAAGGAGACTTTGAGGAAGGAACGTATCGAGATATCCAGAGATACATCGACGAAGCCAAGAAGGCAGGCCTTTGGATGATAGCGAGGTCTGTTTGATTTTTTCTCTAGGTATATTATTATATTTCTAAATGATATCTGACTAGACCTGGGCCCTACATCAGTGCGCTAATTCACAAGTCTTTTTCTCCCGGAATATTAACAGTTATGTCACGTTGTAGACGGTGAAACGAGTGGTGGTGGCTTCCCTGGCTGGGTCGGCAATATTGCAGGAAGCCTTCGCGCAAACAACACAGATTATCAGCAAGGTGTGTGCAGCTTCAAGAATGCGTGTCTGCTTTCATCTAATGCAGTGATTGAAAAGCCTGGACACCATATATGACAAGCATAACTAAACTCATTGCCAAAAACCAAATATCAAATGGGGGTCCAAGTAAGCCTTGCCTCTTTCACCGTATGCAGATATAGTGACCTCCGTTTTCTCCTCAGTTATCCTCATTCAGGCTGAGAATGAATACAGTGCAAGTGCTTCCCACGATGTCTATATGCAAGAAATTATCGATCTCTATCATGCGAACGGCATTGTCGTCCGTACGTTACTTTCCGTTGATGATAGTTTTGAACTTAATCCTAGTTTTTAGCAATCACATTCAATGATCAACACGGTGGTCAAGCAGGAAATTTCTCACCTGATCGCCCTGGGGTTCACGTTGATATATACTGGTCTGTCCAGAGTCTACGCTTTTTGCCTTTGGTTGTCTGACAGCCCCCTTCTAAATTCCAGCGGTGATTCTTATCCTCAGGGTTCCAGCAGTTGGGCGCAAGTCCAAACCATCTATTACTCGGCGCACATGAATAGTGCACCGAGCAACCCTCTGTGTCTTGCGGAGGTAGTCACCCTCTCCTCACCATCCGAATCTTGCTGATTTCCTTATCAGTTCGGTGGAGGCTATCTTGTTGGATGGGGCGGTGCTGCACTTGGTGGAACAGGTTATGAGAAATTTAGTGTGTTCTTTTGTCATTTAACGCGCACTTGTTACTCATTACTGCCATCAGCCAACGACCTTGCAAATGCCGATTATGGTAAGAACTACAGGCCCCTGGATTTTGTCCTTTTTTGACCATGTGAAAACAGAGAACGTGTTCTATAAGGACGCATAGTAGGTTCATTAGTCCCGAATATAAGCGAGGCACTTAAAAGAGCATTTCAATAAAGTGCGCAAACAGCAACTATCTTCAGTAAGTCATATCCAGAAATCTACGCTTGCCATATCTGAATCAATCACCAATAGGCATTTACAGTGGGTATTTTCAAAATTATAACGACTTATCAGCTGAC
The DNA here is from genome assembly GCA_018220975.1 of Tephrocybe sp. 9980TJB. Lineage (NCBI taxonomy): Eukaryota > Fungi > Basidiomycota > Agaricomycetes > Agaricales > Lyophyllaceae > Tephrocybe > Tephrocybe sp. 9980TJB. The sequence goes on from JABAJU010000045.1 coordinate 25,117, forward strand.
AACTTTGGACCATGATTAGTGCTGTTTGGAGGAACAAACTGGGGGCAGACCGTCGAACCAACTGTGTAAGTCCAATTGCGATAAAATTCCACCTTTTCTCATCTTTCGAGTCAGTTATTCTTCGTACGATTATGGTGCTGGTATGATGTGTTGCGCCACTCTGGTCTTATTATAATAATTTAACGGTGCACTCTACCTTCATAGGTATCAACGAAGCTCGCGTCGCAACGCCCAAGATGAACGAGATGAGACTGCAAGGTAAACATTTCAGCAGAACTCGGCGACTCGAATCATCGTTATTCTGTTCGCAGGACTATTCCTTAGGGTTTCGCGCGACCTTCTTGGGGCGACTCTTTTGGCTAACGGGACTAACTACACATCCTCGGATTTGATTCACACGGCGGAACTACGAAATCTAGACAACGGGGCCGCTTTCTATATTTTAAGGCAAAATGACTCAAGGTAAGATTGACACCCTTGCTTGAATTCTGTCAAGCTTATCGATTTGCTTAGATCAACAGCAATTGTTACGACTCTCCTCACAGTCGATACTTCTGTTGGGAGCATCGTGGTGCCGAAATCCGGCAGTATCACTTTCAACGGTCGTGATAGTAAAGTCTTGGTGACAGACTATGTATTCGGAATTACAGCGACGCGTATCCTATACTCCACCGCAGAGTAAGTAGTAAGTAATCTTCAATATGCTTGACTTACCCTTCAACTTTTAAACAGGATCATGACCTGGACAACGTAGGCATTTCCTCTTATATATTATTGGCCCTCATACCGTTCAAACAGCGTTGGAACGACAGATTATATTGTTTTGTATGCAGGCCTTGGACAGACAGGCGAAACAGCATTCCAGTTCGGTAGTTCCCCAAGGGTGTCTGGCTCGTCCACGGTCTTGTCGAGCTATGCGAATGGCACCTTGATCCTCTCATATACACTCAATGGCTCTCAGTTCGTCACGATAGAGAACGGGAAGAACACGATCGTTGCTATTGTTTTGGACAAGTCTACCGCAAGCAGCTGGCACGCCCCTGTTATTGCAAGCAGCGGCAACTTTGGAGAGTACTTCTCCATTGGTACAAACCAAAGGTAACGTCGCGAATCCTATTGTTTCTGATGAGAGTGATGATCTGTGTATAGTGTCCTTGTGTCTGGTCCATACATTGTTCGAACAGCTGAGATACAAGGAAGCACTCTCGCATTGGTAGGTAGTAAATATGCTCGGATTTACCGATCTTACTCGTTCTTCAGACAGGAGATCTTAATGGAACGACTCCCATCGAGTTTGTCGCACCCTCAAATGTCTATTCCCTAACCTGGAATGGAGTACCCGTCCACCTTGCAAAATCTTCTCGTGGATCATATACCACCACCATCACTAGCCGTTCTGGCCCGACCCTGCCTGTCCTGAATAACTGGAAGGTGATGGGAAGGTAAGGCCTATTGTCCTATTCTAGACGTGCTCTAGAAATCAGTTCAGTTTACCGGAAGTCGATCTTGCTTTTGATGACTCGTCCTTCATTACCGCAAACCAGACGACTACCAACGTAAGTTATCATTAAGTCAAACCTACGACACTTCATTGAAATATCACTCCCAGTATACCAATTTACCTGTGCTCGCTGGTGATCGTGTTCTATATTCTCAGCAATATGGGTCAGGTTCACCTTCCATGACTATGGATGAATAACTAATGCTAGTGTACAGCTTCTACGGAGGAAATTTAATTTTCAGAGGTCATTTCAATGCCAGCGGACTGGAGACCGCCGTCACAACCACAGTTCAATACGGTTATGCTGGTGGTTATTCAGCTTGGTTAAATGGCGTTTTTCTTGGCTCAAGTCAAGGCAATTCTTCTGTTAGTCTGACCACAGATACTTGGATTATACCTGAGAACACTTTGCAAGTTGGAAACGACAATGTCTTTGTTATTTTGCAAGGCAAGTGTATACCCTACCATTGATAGTGGGAACTAATGATATTTGGTTTTCCAGACCACACAGGGTAAGAAAGAATCATCATGAGTCCTGCAATATTTCACACACTCACAATATATTGATAGGATTGTCGAAACCAGCAGTGCGTGCTTTGATTATTCAACCTCTCAGGCCATGGACCAACGAAGGACGTTACAGCGAGCAGCGGAAAGGAACCTCGCGGTATACGAGGATTTGTTATCGAAGGTGGTAACACTACTTTTTCTCTTTGGAAGATACAGGGAAACCAGGTAAGAATTATCATCATCAGCAGTTAACTCGTTCCCATTTTTCTTCTGTCACAGGGAGGTGCCTCTAACGCGCCTGACACATATAGGGGTTATCTCAATGAAGGCGGGCTGTATGCAGAAAGAATCGGAGCGCACCTTCCGGGTTACCCAGACTCAAATTGGGCAGACGGTTCTCCTCTAACAGGTGTTTCTGGTGCAGGCGTTAACTTTTACAGGACGACTTTTAATTGGGTAAGGACCCTCGCCGAATCAAGTCTCTACTTAAATCGAAATTTTAGAACGTACCCGATGGATTGGATATTCCCATCCGACTATCGATCACCCCAAGTGCCATAACATCTAATTTTCGAGCGCAAATCTATCTCAATGGTTGGCAGGTCGGAAAATATACTAATAACATAGGGTCAGTGTTACAGTTCTGCCTATGCACACGTACAGAGTATTCACTTCTTGAAGGCCCCAAACTCTCTTCGTTCTCCCTTCTGGGTAAGCTCAGATTATATTAAGTGATTAGCACGCCCTTGTCATATCCACATACCCAGCATTTTGAGGCGAAAATCCCTGAACACTTTGGCGTTGTCGCTTTGGTCTCTCGACGGGACCGGTGCGGCAATCACTAACTTGGAAATAGTGTCGGACGGCACGTTCTCGACTTCCTTGACGCTTAAAGATTACGCCACCCCTGATTACGTAGTGCAGAAGCATCTTCGGCCTGCTGTTAACTATATCGAAGCCATGTAAATAGGTTAGATACTTATTATGCGATGCATTTTACAATGATCCAACGTATATCATCGTTCGCGTGAATGTAGAACACCTAGTAAAGGAGAACCTTATCCTTTCAGCGTCAACGTTTCACCTACGCAGTGCTTTCAATGCATTGGAGGAAGTGATTTCGGTCTGACATTTTACGTTGCTCGCACTGAGTCTGCAGTGTACACCAAAAGCAGCAGTCTGACGCAAAGGCAAATAGTAAGTAGAGTATAATAAAAAAACAGAGCACCGGGGCCCATGAGGTAAGAAGGTTTGAAAGGTTATATCTCATACGAATCAGTTAATCATCCTCACTGTCGCTTGGAATTAATGTGTCAATATTTCGCGACGCTGGAACCTAGGGTGAGAGACTGTTAGAACAAAAAGGTTCTTCATGCATTCAGAGCTCAACGATATGCACCTTCCGCCTTCGATGCCGCATATCATCCTCTGATTCCCGACCCTCTGACTCTCCACTCTTGATGCGGGTGCGTGATGTCGACGCTGTGCGACTTTGAGCGCGATTCAACATTTCATGCTCAAAAGATTGTACGTCCGCTGAGCAAGCAACGTCAACAACGGTCAATGTCCCATCCCCCGAATACGGACCTAGCTCCTTAGCCAACTCTCGCTCGGCTTTGATTCTCTTTGCTTGTTCCATGCTAAGGCGCGCAGTCATTCCAAGTTCCGCTAGAAGTTCTCTGAGCTTTGCGATCTGTTGTGTAGGCTTTGGGAGATCTCGAAATATTTTAGCCCAGGGCTTCCGTACACCACAAGCGTTCACGAAGGACTGGCAGTTACTCAAGTTAACACGACGACAAAAGATATCTGAAGTTAGACTAACTTTTAGCTTTTTAATGGTTGCCTCGTGTTTATCAGATGGCCCGCTCTTCGACCCCTTATTTGTCGACTTTTTGTCAGATGGCTGCATTGGCTGCGTATAAGAAACAAATTGAGTTTCTTCGGCGATGTTCTCACCTTGCCTACGGAGACCCGTGGCTTCTGCTTTGGTTTGGGAGATTGGCCAAATAAAGAGGCTATGTCACTGTCGCTTGCGACAGCCTCCTGTTAAATGTCAGCTGTGGATGGCCCCATTACGAGAAAGGTAACCAAGACCTCTTTTGTTTTGGATTTATTTGAATTTGATCTTCTGGGTATTTCTGTAGTGCTGTCGTTGTCGCTAGGCATAACCTTACGCCGTTTAGAAGGTGGGGCATGTGCAATGCTCGTCTTTTAAAATTCCAAGGGTCATCAGGCCACATTACCAGGGTTTTTGGGGAGAGTAGTAACCTCTTTTGATTTGACCATTTTCATTGAAGGCTCGTTTTGTGGAGAAAGTGCTTTGGGTTTTACTTCAGGAAGCTCTTCCAGATCGGACGAGTCCTCAATAAACTCCTGTGGAATATGTCTATGCGTGAGCTAAGGGACTCGCCTGCGAGTCAGTCACGTACAGCAGATTTGTACATCTTCCGTTTCTTGAATTTTGACGACTTCTCGTCTTCTTCGCCAGTAGCCAGCGCATCTTCAGATGAAATATCAGTCTTTCTGGAATCGTTCTTTACCCGACAAAGTTCGTTCTGAGTAATTCGTCAATACGATCCTACTAAGTTGGCAACGCATATTGTCCCCACCCGAATAACGGCCTTCAATGGACGCTTGTATTCTGGCATAAGAAGGAATCCCATGGGTAAGGCATACATTGTCTCTATTTGATCGTAAATTTTCTGGGTGGTTAGATCTCTATAACGAAAGCCTCAAACGTGTTAGTGGTCTTTTAATTTGTGCTGTAACTAAGTTCATACGATGATTTGTCTTCGCATATGGCAGCGAGAATAATTTCTTTAGCAGACTGTTCGAGAACTGAGAGATTTGGTGGGGTCATGCCGGTAAACTTGGCTTGAGGAACGTTGCTACTCCTGTGCAAAGGAAGGGGTTGAACTTGAAAGCCAACTGAGAGAGTTGTTTGGTTCTATTGACGCGCCTCGACGCGTCGAAGTCTGGAAGATTTCAAATTTCAAGGTTTATGTGGCATGTCACTGGGGCTACGAGTCTACGAGTACTTAAGTATGGAGGATCTGGAGCAAACTTCTACCGTGATGAAATAAATGTCGAGATATTAGGTCGTTTTGTCGCCTATGATTCAAGGCCCGCGCACTCGAACGTCTCCGTGGGCTAAAATCTTCTTGAGCTCAATGTTCTCCTTCTCCAGAACCCCAATCTTCTTCGCATATTTGGCCAGTTTTTCTGCCAGGTATCTTGATCGAACAGACGTTCCGCGAGATTCTCCGAATCCAAATTTCCACCATGGAAGACGAGCTTGCGACGCAATAGTACTGATCGTTATTAATTCCCCCTCGCAGGCTCTGATTGTCTTCTCAGCACTCATAATAATCTTCTCATTAAGTGCAATGTCTTGGGTAGCCCTAAATATTGGATCTTTTTTTTTTTTTTTTTTTTTTTAGCACTCGCAGAATAATATCAGAAGCAATAGACCTTACCGTTGACTAGCCTTTCGAAAACCCATCGAAGAACAGGCTTTCCGGGGCGGATTGTAGATGGACGACCTGATTGAATAGATGGTATATTGGATATCCACAGCTCGAAAAAAAAATCCTCACCATCGTGCGTTCCAATCGAAATGATCTCTGCATGCTCCATACTTCGAAGGGCTGTTTCATCGTCTTTGAAGGGGAACTCGATAAGAAGCTCATGGTAAGGGATCTTCCAGTGGAATACGTTTAGTTGGATCAGGTAGAGTTATCAGCAATAACCGTACCTCTTCACGCTTCGAGAGCAGCTTCAACACGATCCAGGCTTGTTCTCGTGTCCATGGTAGGCTCCTCGCAACATCCACATCGTCGCCAAAAGCATTCTTTCTTAGTTCTACTACATCTTGTGCAATGATGCTTTCGACAGCATCTTCAACCGTCAGTCCATTTCGAACCCTGTGAACGAGCTATACATTCCACAAAGGTCAATTGAGTAATCATCCGAATGACAGAGAAACTAACAATTTCCAGATCACTTGCGCGGCCTCCGAGGCGCTCGACATAAGCTACTTGTTTCGGCGTAAAATTTGGATTGATATCAGCATCAAGCAGCTTCTGCTTGACAAATGAGACAGAGCTCCCGGGATCGGCATCAGAGAGGATAATCGAATTTAGTGGTTTTGACGGAAGAGCTGAAACCAGTAGAAAAGTGATCAATAAATAATCAGGGTTTCAACCTATAGTGACGAACCTTTTGCGAGATATTTGGCATTTTCGCGGTTGTCACTGATGACAATAACGTGTGCAACCTGTACTCAACATCAACAAGAACTCAAGGCAATCGAACCCATATTTTTATACCTGGTTTTCAGCAAGTGACGCGGCCCATTCCGCCAAGACGGTCAAAACTTCCTCTCTGCTTGAACCAATCCTGTTCGCATAGTTTCGCAGCACCACGATAGGTAAAGAACGGACAGCGTTCATCTCTTCTTGTGTTCTCTGTTTCCTAGTTACCTCCGCACTGTTGCTCTTCTCTTCGGAATCCGCAACTTGCGCTACCCCCGTTCCATCTTGCGTTGTCATTGGTTCGTCCCCGATGCCGAGCTCACTCATGATTCCATTACCAGCCACGCAGTCGAGCCTTCCATCGTGCCAAACCCCGAGTTTGATCTCTCCACGTATTCGTTCTTCTTCCTCTTTTTCCAGCGTCTGACGCTCCATCCTCTGGATCTGCTGTTTGGTAGCTGCCCGGTGCGAGGAGCTTACGCCTTTGAGAGCCGTTTTAACAACTGCAAGTATTTGCCGTAACTGATCATCCAAAGAGCTGCTTAGTCCAGCTGAAAAGGCGGTCGTCATCAAGACTTAATAGAAAAGACTCAAGTGCTTTACCTTTCTGTCCGATGAGGCCAACGCTTGCAAGGTCAATAAGATTGTTTATTGAATTTAAAAAGGTGAAAACAGGGCGGTAGCCTGTCTGAGAAGCAAGCGAAGCCACTACCTGGGAATCTGAAGTTGTATTTTGCAGTGCGCGACAATCAATAATCAGGGTTGTGCTATATGGCACTTCAGTATCCTACTGGGAGGTTTGCAGATGAAATGTATATCACTTACCGATCTGAGTCTCTCAAAACGGCCTCCAGCATTCTAGTCTTTCCACTCCCCTGAGGTCCATGGATGAATTCAACAGTTGCTAAATTATAATTATTAGTGAGGATTGCGAACAAGATAGCAAGAACATCACATACTTGGGAGGTCGGACAGATAGGATTTAATGGCACCAATAGCATCGCTTCTTTCCTTCCAGATACTACCTGCCGAAAGTTCAGCAGAAATAGTGACAGGACTCCTTGAAAGGTAAAATCGCTCGAAGGCATTTGTGCGGAGCCATTTATAAAGACGAAACTCTTGACCATCAAGGTTAGTATTAGGCAGAGGCAACGTGGTGACACTACTTACCTCTATAATCAAACCAGTCAAGCATCTTGCCTTGAATCATCAACGAGCGTATAGGGTCAAAGACCTAACATATGATGTCAGTCAAGAATTGTTAAGACAGAATAAGACAGGACACACGAACAGTATACGTCAATGTGCCGAGAAGGAACACTATAAGGGGCAACATTATCTTTGGATGGCTTGACATCCAATCGCGAACTGCGTGCGCTTGTACGGGTCTCTGGTATGCTATACGAAGAAGGGTTTTACTGGTTGCATCAGATGGAGTATAGTTGAAACCGTGTAGAACGTTTCGGGCAATTGTAGCAGAATGGACTCGACTGAAGGTTATTGTAGAGGACCTGAATGTGCTTGAAGATACGGGGGTGGGAAGAGTCAAATCTTGAATACGGCCAAATGGCTATGTCATGTCAACTAGGCAGTTGAATTAATGCTCTCTCAATGACGTACTCGAAATAGTTTGTAAAGGGTCTGCTCTTGTAAGTCTGGGCCTTCAAAAGTGACTCTGACGATGGGGGAGGCGTATCTGTCCATGTCCTACATGTAAGAGTTTAAGGATAAAAATACAATAGGCAAGGAGGGAAATGCACCTCTCGCCACGGTGTCCCTTTTACTGCCCATGCTCTTCCCTTGTTCAGACCGAGCCAAGATGGGAAACCTCCGCCCTTTTCAACTAGCCTTGAAAGTTCACTCTGAATAGACTTGATCGCCTCTTCTGAATCTTCTGCGTTATAGCTGAAACGGACGAAGACGCCTCCGTCCTTCTCATGAGGTTCCAGGGAGACGACTTTAAAGCCATAGGCTGTGATCTGCTCGAGGCGAGATTTAACAACGTCAAGAAGGTCTTCTTCACGAAGAAGGCCAATATAATGACGAAAGCTGAAGTGCAATGATTGTAAAAAAAAACAACAGACAAGTGGTATACAGACAGTAACACGTACTCCCACTTGGCGATTTGAATGGGAAAGACGGAATCAGTAAACAGCCAACCATGATGTACTTGGTTGAATGCTTGTGAGCTTGTCGATCTTTGTAGAGATAGCCTAAACCGAGGGCGAAAGAGCCTCGCCTGGGAGATCATGGTATGAAAGCAACTTGGACGTCATAACTGATCATCACACGTTCTTCACTTGTCACTATGACTGTGACCTGCGCCCACTCAGTACCTCAGCTAGCCAACACCGTCCATGGCAAGCATCCTCATCGATGGCAGCGTCCTTGAAGGTGGGGGCCAGATTCTGCGCAACTCCACCTCACTGTCTTCGCTCCTGGGGAAGCCCGTATCAATTCACAACATCCGTCATGGACGTAGGCCGCCTGGCTTGCGCAACCAACACCGTACAGGTCTTGAACTTGCTGCTCAGATAGCATCTGCACGTCTCACGGGTGCATCAAATGGGTCTACCTCAATTGAGTTTGTGCCAAGGCATCTTGCTCTGCCTGGGTCGTTTACTGCCGACTGTGTGACTGCTGGATCCACGATGTTGCTCTTACAGATAGCACTGCCGCTTCTGATTTTCTCGCAAGGACAGACGGCTTCTGGCCCATCTGTCCTTACGCTGCTTGGAGGCACTAACGCGACGCAGGCGCCGCAGATCGACTACGTCCAACATGTATTCCTGCCATTTATGCAACGTCATTTTGGGATGGCCCCTGGAGCCGTGGAACTTGAAATACGAAGACGGGGCTACATGCCAAAGGGTGGCGGCGAGATAGTGGTGAAAGTGACACCGGTGGATAGGCTGTGTGCTGCGAGGGTTCTAGAACGAGGAAAAGTGAAACGTGTCAGTGGGATTGCGCACTTTGCGGGACTGCCGCAGAGTATCGGGCGAGAGATGGTGCAGGGAGCGAAGCAGGCGCTGAGTGAGGGGTTGAAAGACGACGCCAGGGTGGCGGTGGACATCCAGTACAAACGGGAAAGCAACGAAGATAGCAAGGGCGCAGGTAGTGGCATCGTCCTTTGGGCAGAGCTCGAAGGCGGGGGTGTCATTGGCGGAAGCGCCGTCGGCAGCAAGCGGATCCCACCTCACAGCCTTGGCGAGCAGGCTGCTCAAGATTTGCTGCGAGGCCTCCACGCTGGCGGATGCGTCGATGAAGTCAGTACTACCTATTTATATGCCCCTTTCATTATTCTCATCCTTCACAGTGGCTACAGGACCAGATCATCATTTTCATGGCCCTTGCCCATGGGAAATCAGAGATTCGCTGTGGCAAAGGAGGCCTTGCTCTACACACTCAGACCGCGATCTGGGTCGCCCAGCAGCTTACAGACGCAAAGTTTGACATCGAGGAAGAACCCTTAGGTCACACCATCATCCGCTGCGAAGGCATTGGTTATGTCAAATCTTCTGATGTATTAGTAGCGTGAATATGCAAGCCTCTAATCGTTGCACAGTAGTACAAATGAGCAACCGGTCTGATATAAATTACACAGCGTGCGAACAACTCCATCATCGGTTCCACGATAGCAGCGACATGTCCCCAAGGCGCCTAAATATCTCATTGGACTGTGTTCTTGTAGCTTAAACAAGAGTGATTACGCACCTTGGCTTGACAAGATGTCGGATTGTTCCGAGGATAGCCAACAGTACGAATACAGCCGCGGCCGCAACATACGCCCAGCCTAGGAACGGGTTCTTGCCGCCTATCCATGACACAGTCGAAATGACAAAAGACTTGGTGCCCTTATAGGGAAGGACAGGGAAGTCTACAAAAAGCGCGAATCAGATATTGGCTGACATCCAAGACTGAAGTGCGTACTAAGACCAATAATGACACGATATGTTCCTTTTCGCATTGTTGCTACGTCATTGCGGCCATATAACTTGGTAAATGTCGGCAGACCAGCGGTACGCATCCAATTCTGGAAGTGCTCATCCGCTTGCAGGTTGGGCGGGGGGTTATCGGCCGTGTAACCGTCTGGATAACGCAGAGACCAGTTTGGCGGCGGAACCAAGCCTGTAGCGTTATATTGCTCATTGGGTGCAGTGGCATACTTTTTGGCTTCACCCGGCCAGGCGATGCCCTGAGAAGTAAATTGGTATGTCACAGTGGATTCATCGCCGCCAGATGGGTTCTGGAGTACCGGGCTGGAGAAGGTGTCGTTGAATAGAGAGTTAGCAATGAGTCCACAAGGATAAATGGGAACACTGTTGTTGACCAGAGCAAGGGGCTTGCAATCGCTGTTTTTGAGGTCGTTCACGCTGACAAATTTGCCCCTCAGCTGATCAGAGTTCAGACTCTTTACATAACGACGGTGATTCTGGTAGAAGTTGGTAAGCTTGTAGTAGAACATGACAGAATTTGGGAGGTCTGCTGGGACGTCGAACTCGACGACACACTGACGTTTCGCAGTAATGTCGGTAACGGAGCTGTTTGCAGTGTTGTCAAGGAAGGCATAGCGTGGGTTGGATGGATTTGCGTTCTTTTTGTCCGAAGAGCGTAAGTTATAGCTAAACTTGTTTGTGGGCATATCAGAGAAGGAGAGGGTGTCGTTTGATGGTGAAGGGGTCAGATTCTCGCACTCGGAGTAGTCAAAAGTCATCTCTGTGACGAGCGACGAGCCCCAGATAAGAAGGCCACCAATGGGTGCAAATAGGATGCCAATGATAAAGAGGGTGGGCAGGACGGTCTTTGGAGTGAGGATGGGCTGCCAGGCCTTGAGCCGCTGTTGCTTGAAGGCAGTGTCTGGAATGTCATTAGCGACAAAATCATCGAGTTCATTATCACTGACTGGCTGGACGTCTCCAAGAGCCCTTCTTGTCGGCGTTGTCATCGTCGTCGGGCTTTTTCTTACTTCTGTTGAAGAGGCCCATGATGGTGGTGAGGTGAGAGAGGCTGGCTTACATCAGCATGGTATCCTCTCTTCTCGCCGACGCGCTCACTGACCCAACTGCCGTCCTTGACGCCCTCTTCAACGACGCCGAGGTTCATGACAACTTTCCTGCCGTCGTAGACACTCATTTTCGTGCTGTCTTTTCCGACGCAAATGACTTGGAAGAGATCCCCGTGCTCCAGGACCCCGATGTCCACAAGCACAGGGACATCGTCCGTTTCCAATCTATGATCCAGGACACATCGTCGTCGCCGGAAATGTATCTCTCACGCTGTGGTAAACATTGCGGGGGATGGGGCAAAACAGATATCGATGCTGTCGCCACTGCACCTATCGATTATGCTAATCTACGCGAGTGCATCGTACTCTGGGCCGTCAGCATCCCAGGCCTAAGTCCGTGGTGCACCAGTGCTCATGCTCCCAGGAGCTCCACCATCCATGTTCCGCCGTATCCACATAAATTTCCAGTTCCCGGTGTGTCGCACCTCGGCGTCCAGATAAAGGTATGTCTGCGCCACTCACGCCACCCCTATATTCACGTCTCTTGGTTTCAGGTATACAATATCGATCGCAGAATAGATACTTTTAAATCTACGGAGCTCTACACCTTTGTCGGCATTATCACCTCTGAACCGTTCGTGTCATCTTTTGAAATGTAACTACTTATCTGCCTCTTACTCGTATTAATATCAGCCTCCATGTCGATCTTGAACTAGATGCCCCCAGAATTGTACCCACTCTTCACGTTCTTTTTTCTTTGCCTCTACCGCCCACCATAGTCCCGCGTGGCTATCCAGATAGCTTATACTCCAATCATACACGCGACGAGCTTATTGATTGGATTGCCCGGATTGCCCTTGCCGACGATCACGATGCCGCAGAATGGGTTCTTCTCTCCGCCATCTCACGTGTGTAAGTTGTGCTCTTGTTTTTCAATTCTCCTCTAATAAGACAACAGGCAGTCACGTAACCCACCGATTCTTCCCTTAACTCTCACCATCTCCTGTTTTCCGTCCTCAAAAACGGAAGGCTCTGGTAATAACCCTTCTCTAATGCATGTTCTCTCCCAGATCATTGCGCTTCTTACCACTCTTCCCCTGTCTCTCGAGACACTCAACACTACGTCATTTACGCCTGAATCCAAAAATGAAGACCTCCACAGCGGCTGGCTTCAGCTTCCCAAAGGCAGCCTTTCTCTCGTGACAGAGGGAGGTGTCACTGAAGGTACAATGTCTGAGCGCGGTGAGTTTGTTCTAAAGTCATCACTGCCTTGTCGGTGTTCATGCGTAAGCAGGGCTCACAAATTTGCGCACATTACAAGAGTTGATGAACATGCAGACATTAGAGTATGTCTTCCCATTCAGCAGGTTCTCGTTTGACACGGATGTCGCGGTTGTGGTCCTTGTCGAAGGGACAAAAAGCGCTTTTTTCCAGGTATCTATTTATGCTCTTTGCCTGCTCTGATTTTAAAGATACTTGGGACCTACAGACCGATGTCAATGTCCCGCTCCAACCAAATACGGCAGATTTTGATTTTTATGCTATCTCAGAGAATATTGAAGCCTTGCCACAGGACAAGCTTGAAGCGTTCAGACGCTTGGTGGGTGCTGCAAAAGTGGGAAACGTGAATGTTAGTGAGGAAACTGCCAAGGTAAGTTCTTTTCCTGTAATCCCGTTGGATGAATTCAGATGTTTTTCTTTGTAGTTTATTCAGGAAGATTTCGTCAGTGAAAGGCAAGCGGCGCCGTCTTCCAAGGAGGTACCTTCCTCCCACGAGTTGATACAGAGGATGATGGTTGCCAGGTCAGGCAGGAATAAACTAAGTCCTTTGATATGATTATTGGCGCTCAATGCCTTTTTATTTAGGCTCATGGCGCTGTCAATGCAGGAGACAGAAATTACTGTTTCCATCTGGGAAGCAGCAAAGGCGTTAGAGGCGAGACGTAAAGCAAGATTTGTGTAGCATAGTCTTCTGACTGGTGTATTTGTTATGGTGCTTGAAATTTCTATTGTATCGTGCGGTGTGTACTAATACGGTCGCCTCTCAGGCATAACCGAGGTTATGCTTACCTGCCTCCAGCCAGACATCACGAAGTTCTGCGACCACCTTTGGAAGCAGCGCCGCAACTGACCGGGCATCCTTGCCATTGCCTTCCAGGTAATATTTAATCTAGATACGCGTCAACCCGGCTCGCAGAGAACATCAATGAGATAAATGTATACCTTCGGTTCTGTGCCGCTTGTTCTAAGAAATTCGCCAGTTATAGAGCTGCAGCAACAATAGCGGAGAGTAAAGCCGACCTTACAGTGAGTACAATCTTTGTTCCTTCACTTGTGTTGTGTGCCCGAATTTGGATCATGTGCCCAGAGGAAAGTGGGAGAGATGGCTGGTAAGTTGGCGGATTGGTACTGTCGTATCCAGTGGTCAGATCTACCACGCTGGTTATTGTAAGGCCTGCTATTTCTTTGGGATAAGATGGACCGCCTGTTGTGGATTCGACCTAGCATTCTGAGCGTAAAACCATCATGCAGTAGGTATGGGTGAACCGAACATACGGGAGAGTAGGAGCGAATACCAGTAAATATTTTATCGATGGTAAGCGGGTCAGTACAGATGAAGTAGCTGTTGCTAGTCTATCAAAGGATGAGAGTGCAAGGCACTTAAAAAGGTCGCAATAGAGCCGTTACCTGAAAGAAGCCATAACTGTGGAAGAGCAGAGCAGGGTTAACGTTCGGTCAGCAAACAAAAAGGAAAAAAGAAGCATCGTACCGCTTATACAAGTCTTGCAGATATGAACTTATTGATTTTCCTTGAAAGTGAAGTGCAGTTACAATTTCTGCAAAACAAACCTACGAAATGAAGATGTGAAATCAACCAATCAATCTTACCGCCAAAAGCCATACCGTTGCGGCAACGCCATCCTTGTCACGAATTTCAGAGCCAAACATGTATCCGATGGCCTCTTCATAGCCAAAGGGAACATCGTATCCTTGTTTGACAAGGTCGAGAGCTGTATTCCCGATATATTTGAAACCTTAAATTTGGAACAAATTGGGCGTCCAGAGACATTGCCGAAGAAATCCAATGAACATGTTCTCACCAGTCAAGCACTCTACAAATCTAAAGCCTTCCACCTCGGCGACAGTCTCGAGCATCTTCGAGCTTACCGTGGACGCAACCATCGCAAGTTTCTCGAGGGGTTTCCCGGTCATCTTGTATAGCTCAAATGTGCGATGACCGAAGATCACACCCAGTTGGTCCCCAGTAAATACTGTCCATTGTCCATTCGCTCTAGAGTAATAAATATCAGTCTCTAAGACGTTCCTGTTCGATGCGATGGACGGCTCACCCTCGCTCCGCAGCGCAGAAGCGGTCAGAATCAGGGTCCTGTGCCAGAACATAAGCAGCACCCTCGTACTCGGCCACTTTCAAGGCGAGATCCTGTATATGTAAATTGATTGATGATCCATGATAAGTCTCTATCTGTGGGAAAAACGTACCAGAGCTCCTAAAGTCATGGTTTATGTCACGGAATATACGCCAAGTCAGAATTAGGGGGATACCTTTTTCCTCTGGATTTGGAAAACGTACAGTTGGGAAATCTGGATCTGGTAGTTGTTGCTCCACCACGGGAATATATGGATTGAAGCCGAATGTAGTGAATGCCTCCGATACAAACCTGTCGCTGACACCATGCATTGAAGTATTTACAAACTTTACACCCGTCGTGCCATTCAGGGAACTGAAATGATGAATAAGTTGAATAGAGAATCGGTCTGGGAAAGTCATACTGTGATCGACAGAGAGTTGTCAGCTCTTGGACATACTGGCGGTGCATCTTAGTAGTATTATCTCGAAGGAGAGGTGAGGTCCGCAGACCGTCGAGACCCCATGAATGGGGTTGGAGGTTCGCCTTAATGGCGTTGGAAATGCCTTCATCATGGGGGCCAATGATCTGGGAACTTGGTCAGAAACGCAGGCGGAGGTTTATGACGAACCGCTTGAACATTACCTACCTGAACAGCATTTTCCCAGTACACCTATGACCCTTTAAGAGCCAAAAAAAACAAACAGGAATACGAAAATGGACTAACCTTGTAGCCATTATCGTACTAAGACAAAAAAAATAGGGTTGAGTTTTGTTATTCCGAGTTATATATGTATGCTTACTTTTGGATTGTGACTCGCTTTCGTCGTTGTCAGCGTCAAGGACTCGGAGAAGAGGTTAAGAAATATATACCTGTTATCATTACACCACAGGCAGCATTAATTCTTTTGATGCTGAATGGGACCCTTTTAGATGGTATTTCAGCACGGTGATTATTTCTTCAGCCGAAATTCGCATACATAGGCGTGTGGACTAGGTCACGAAGTAAGTAGGTTGTGATGCCCCGAGAGATAAAAACCGCTGCTGTTAGCTGCGCCCATTTTGCAGAGTTGTGGCGGTGGTCATGACCTATGACAACACCTCTAGAACAAGCGCCTTCGACGTGGTCCATGACATATGCACAGAGGCCCTAGTGAAGCCATGCATGATCAACGCAGGCAAATATGGAATAAAGGCTTCACGACCAACTTGGGAAGCTTGAATAACAACGAGATCTATTTCCAGTCAGGCAGGAAGGATAGAAAAGAGATGATCGCCAACTGACCATTCATTCGTGCCCATCCTGCCTCCATCCGTCCTCTTAAGCCTGAGTGACATCTCGAGTTCAATAACCACAGGGCGAGCAAAGAGCTTTACCAGCAGTTCCAAACTCGATACGCACTCTTCCATACACGTATTTCAAGACGGAAAGACGTTTGAAATGCAAAGTTCAATCACCTCATGCGTTTCTCTAATTCATCTATATTGCCTGCATTCCATAGGTCTTGTATTTCCGAACGTGTGCTCTCGTTCTAATTCAATCTGTGTTATAGGCAGTGGACTGAAGCTTCAAGGAATCGTTACCTGGTCCAATTTCAGCCATTCTTCGACGAAATTCTTCAAATTAGGAGAAGACATAGCTCAACGTCGGGCCGGAGCCGACTCCGATTCATTGATAACGAAGGTCGCAGCTTCAAATTTTTACAAGGTATTTTGTTCAACGAAAGTTCGAATTATGACTTTGTTCGTCGAGCTTCTATATAAGTATAACATAGAATGGTCGTTACAGTAATGGGTCGTTGGAAGGCCAACGAGATAAATGCTTGGTGTCAGCCAAAGGAATAAATGTACAGCCTTCCGCCAATGCGAAGGTTGTTGCTCGAGTTGCCTCACATACAATCAAAGATGTGTAGGGGTATCGCTGTTGGCGTTAGGCATTGAAGGGCTTGCGTGGATGCTGGCATTAAGCCGCGGTAGGCGTATCTTGAGCGAGGGGGTAGTCGGAGGAGCCGTCGCAGGAGCAGGATCAGGCACTGCAGCAACTGTAGCCGATGCGGGTTTTCGGCCAGGCTTCTTGCGGGGTCGTTTTTCTTTCTTCTCGACAGGTGGGTTCTCGTCCATCGAGCCTTTGGGATCAGCATGAGGCAATTCATCCTCTCTTTCTTTCCTTTTTCTCCCTCGTTTTTCCTTGACCTCCACAACACTCGTTGAAGCTTTAGGTGCTCGGCCGCGTCGCTATAAATAACTAGTTAGCAAAAGACACGCATGGAATAATGCAATTACCTTGACAGGTGTAGTCGTTGAGGGACCAACTGAGGCACTACTGAAAACAACACTATGGTCGATTTCCTCAAGCTGCAAAGATTTAAGTAAATATACCTGAAAGAGGGGTAAAGTCTCTTACTTTTATTTGCAAAGGTCGTGATTTCATGGCTGTGGCAGGAGGGGGAGCTATAGACACCGGTCCATCAAGCGTCATGCTGTCGCGACCAGAGTCATCGGCCTAATTATCCATATTACTTGTCATTAAATGCTGTTACTTAGGCGAACCAGTATTAAAAAAACTCACGCGGGAAGAGATGCTGGTCAAAGAGGAATCAAAGTTGTTCTTGCTTCGAGATCGTAATTCTCGCGTGCTTAGATCCATTGTTGGTCCCGGCGGTTGTGTAAGCTTCTTCCTTTTTGCTAATGAAGGCAAATAGTCGCCGGAAACAGAAGAATTGCGTTGGGTCTTGGCAGAAGAGCGTGCCGATCCATTTGGTTTTGCAGGTTTGGGGGCGTCTGTTGACTATGAATGACTATGAGCTGCATCCTTCTTCTCGGTATCTAACACCGACCTTCGAGTTAGATACTTTGGGTATCTTAATGACCCTGCTAGTACGTGTAGTGGGTGCCGGAACTACTACATTTTGTCGTCCATCTGATGCAGAACCATTCATCAGCTGTTGAGGAGTAGATGGTCCTGCTACACGCGGCTGAGAGACAGATAGATTGTACAACAGCTTTCAAAAGACGTGTCAACGGCAGAGAACTGAGGGTTGAAGAACCTAACGAACCTGTGCCACTTTGAGCTCTTCTGCATCATGAGCGGCCATTGGAAAATCGGGAATAGCTTGTTCTTCGTCACTCAAAGAGCTTAAAGATGTCAGCGGCGACGAAATTGCTGAAGCAAGGTTGGATTCTCTAACAGGTATGTAAGAAATGACACACCCGGAATGAACCATTGGAACATACTTGTCAATCTGAGGTTCTGATTTATTGAGCTTATTCCAGAAGTCCAAGACGATGACACGTTCAGGAACTCGATAACGACGCCCATTGATGAGAACCTCGTCCACAGCCACTTTTAAATTAACAGGCTGAGACGCAATTGGATGAGTGACTTCAATATTGCCATTGTTGTACTGTCTGGATTTTGTTATCTCAATGGGCGCCGCATTCTGTTTCGGTACTCTGTGTCTAGAGGGCTAGAAAAAGCATATAAGCCAGGCTCTACATCAATGAGGCTGAAGGTGACTCACTAGGATACGTTCAGCGTGATTAGGACACATCCATTTCTTGGAGAATGGCGGGATATTTGAAAGGGGTGGGTCAAGACAGTCAAGGTGCCAATGAAGCGTGCAGTAGTCGCAAGATATTATGTTTTTCCAAGTATCGCTTGTTTTGGAAAGAGTGGAGAATCGCCGAGCACGTTTGGTAGCAGGCGCAGCAGCGGCCAGACCCCCGGGCAACGCCGAGGTACCACATCGAAAACAAAGAACTGGGGTGCCATTCCTATCTCGTAGGCGATGGGCATCGCGCTCTTCTAATTGCCCATGACGGCTAAACAGAAATTTAGTAAATATTTTTTTGGCATATGAAGCGAGGATACTTGCTTGAGTCGTGGAGGTTTGATTTCTGAAGTCTCTACATACGACCCTTTGGGTCCTGTTCCAACTATGGTTGAACAGTGTCAATTTTCAATCAATTTTCGTAGTGGTATTGGTGCATACCGTCCTTGAAAAAGTTCCTGAGTTCTTCTGGAAGCTGAAATTCAATTGGAATAGTGTTGTCCACTTGCTGAATAAGCGGGGCAAGGAGGGAAGGCGGTGGCTTGCGGGGTGGGTGCTGCAAAAGTGATGAGGACTGCAAGACGTCCACACTTCTAAAATAACTCACTTTGCGTATTGTACAACCGGGGCAAAACCACCTACTATCGCCTTCATCGACGCTCTCCATTGGGGGATCCAAACACCATAAGTGAAAGGCACGAGGGCAACCGTCGCAGTAGACAAGGGATCCATAAGAACGACACGACGAGCAATGATCATCGTTGTGCAACTAGGAAAGGGTTAAGAAGATGCTAATGAAGAGGTGTTCAACGTACGAGGTTGCTTTGAGGAGGATCCGGCGTATGAAGAGAAACGGCCTTTGGCTCCTCCTTCACCCTGACGTTAGCTGATTCCACCTCTTTCCCTTTCCCTTTATCCTTTCTCTTTGGTCTCCCTACGGCGCTTGTTGTTGTATCGAGTAGGTTTTGTGAAGAATTTGACCGTGAGATCGAGGGTTCATCGTCAACGATCATAGTGCTTGGTTCCAAATCGACCGACATCGGGTTAAGGGACGATGCTGATGCCAGCTCACTATAGACATGGTTCTCTGCACTTGACATGACACCGTTCTGGTTTCGAGCAGAAGCGCGTTGAGCACGGCCAATAGCGGACCTGTGGATGAAAGACAGGGTGACGTGGAGAAGGGGAAAAAGGAGGCGACCAGCAAGCGGAGCGACAGGAAAAGGCAAGCAGCAGTATAGCAGTCAGAAACGATGCGCAATTTTTGAGAAAAAGAACAGAAACATACTTTGAACGCTTTGAGCGGTTGGCTTGCGGCTCATGGCCTATTAAAGTTCCATGGGTGATACCAGAGTATGTCGAGCCTGGATCATCGGAGGGTAGATATGAAAAAGATGTTTTTTTTGGATCCCTTTTCAGTATAGACTGCTGAATGGAGACCAGCGACGGAGGCCCTGGAAGGATTTCTGTAGCAAGAGCTGGGTCTCCGTCAAGGTAAGTTGGTTGATTGACGGGCACTGCTGCTGGCAGCACGAAAGCAGGTCCAGAGGCATTTGCCGTCGACGACGCCATCTTGTGGGTGGCCTGAGGGAGCAACTGAGGCTCGGAAACACAAAAGTGCGGAGAAGACAAAAACTGTGACGGGTCCAATCAGGCTAGCAGTCAGGTTCAACGAATGCCCTAGCCGCAACTTCACAATTCGTCTGGGGACTCTACGTCTAATCTCTTTACTGAACAGCACCGTGAACGTTATGGTGAAATTTTATCTTAAAAGATTTTATTCACTTGTATATATGCAACAACGTAATATACCTAGCGTATCGAATCTGGAGAGAAATACTTACCATGAGGGCAACTAGATGCAGGCGATTCTGTGTATAGCAAAGCCACGTATAGTGCGTAGGATGAAAAAGCTATAGGATCTCATAATCTTAACGACTGAGGATTTCAAGACACACCAGTTTGACAATATACTGAGACATGCATAATTGCTGTATGCATCGTTACGTGTATGCATCGAACAGCAGTGCAGGAAGACAAGTCCTGGGCACTAGGTGCCCTATACCAGCATCATGCTATAGCCAGGCATGCGCAGCTCCAGTTAAAAGCTGAGCCTGGAGGAAGCTTTGAACTTGAGTTACTTGACCGGAGGAGTGTTACTTTCCTTTTAACGAGTATCGGGTAGATTGGTGTCTGATTTACCTCCAGCAATACAAATGAATCTGCCTTGTTAGCACTGATAGAGATAGAGATAGGGCATTCGGTTGAGGACTTGGACTATATGTACTTACAAGAGGATGTTCAGGCCTGTTCTGTTTCTTCGAAAACTTGGATTGGCCACAATCAATTGGCAGGTCGAGTTAGAACCATTTATCTTGTTAGTTCTTCCTCGAAGATAAATTCAAAGTTCGTCGCAGATGCCACACTGACGTAGTATGGCGCCGCCTAGTAAAGTGAATTAATACCCCTATGAACAAAAGATGTCACTGGCTTTACAGAAGCAATTTTAACTTATCATAGCGAAATAGAGACCAATGATATGGAAGGAGCGTACCTTCAAAACGATTTCGATACTCCAGAACTTAAGAAATAAAATATTAGTTGACACCCACTTGTCAAAATGGTTTACGTCATCAAATGGAAACCTCATCCAAACGTCAACGCACTCAACGCTCTCCTTCCCCAAAATATAATTACGACGACGACGACGACTCATATGTACCATATGTCTCTATAGCACAAAGACGCCAGCAGAAGCTTGCAAAATATGGCTCTTTCGGTGTATCTGCAGAGCAACGGGCAAAGAAACGGCAGGAAGAGATCGACGAACGGGAAGATGCGCAGCGGGAGGAGGAAATGCTGCGAGAGAAAGCCAGGATGGAGCGCACGTTACTGGTGGAGGCACAGGAAATTCATATGAAAAAAGCAGTTGAAGGCACGTCGCTTATAGTGTCAGTATCAACGTTGTACATATGTTTTGATTTCTAGACCTCAAAAAGACCGAAACAGAAAAGGCGGAGGAAGCTGATGCAGAGATACTGGAAGCTATCAGAAGTAGAAGGAAGCTTGCATCCGATATGGAACTAGCCAAAGGGATTCAGTATACGGAGGCTCTAAAGACAAGGTTACTCCTTACCTGTTATCTTACTATCTTCACTTATTACATATCTTTCAGTTGGCGACCTCCGAAGTATATTCGTGATCGAACGGAAGAAGACAATCAGAGGATTCGTGATAAATACCATATACTTGTAGATGGCGAAAACATCCCACCGCCTATCGAACATTTCGTGGTGCGCATTCTACCCCTGCTCTATATTCTGGCTTCACATATTATATAGGACATGAAAGTTCCAGGACCAATCTTGGATTACCTTCAGACCAAGCGAATCGTGACTCCGACGCCAATCCAACTTCAAGGAATACCCACAGCGTAAGTTTCGCCTCCCACTTCCCATTCACTTATTTTAATTCTTTTCAGCTTTTCTGGTCGCGACATTATCGGAATCGCATTTACAGGCTCCGGCAAAACACTTGCGTTTTGTTTACCTCTCATTATGCTTGCGCTTGAAGACGAAATGAAGATGCCCTTCATCCGAGGCGAAGGTCCAGTTGGAATTATTCTTTGCCCGTCTCGTGAACTTGCGAACCAAACCTATGAAAACGTTGTAACTTGGTGCTCTGCATTGGCAAAAGAAGGCAAATATCGCCAACTTAACACCCTTCTGTGTATTGGGGGAATCTCCATGAACGAACAGAGCCACGTGCTTAACAAAGGCCTGCACATTGTGGTTGCAACACCCGGACGTTTGATTGACATGCTGGAAAAGAAAAGGTTCACTTTTAATAACTGCAAGTATCTGTGTATGGACGAAGCGGACAGGATGATAGACCTGGGCTTTGAGGATGATGTCAGGAACATCATGAGCTTTTTCAAGGTTTGGCGTCTGTCATTTAGCCCAAGTAAACAAGCACTCATTCTTGCTCTGTGTGTGTGCAGCGCCAACGACAGACATTACTGTTTTCGGCCACCATGCCTCGAAAAATCCAGGATTTTGCGCAGGAATCGCTTATTAGACCGGTATTGGTCAATGTTGGACGCGCTGGTGCTGCTAATTTGGACGTGCTTCAAGTCGTGGAATATGTCAAGCAAGAGGCGAAAATGGTTTATCTTTTGGAATGCCTACAAAAGACACCACCACCCGTCATCATCTTCAGTGAAAACAAGAATGAAGTCGATGGTAAGAAGCGCAATTGCTAATCGGTCTCATTTCTCAATGCCTTGCAGATATCCAAGAATACCTTCTCCTCAAGGGCGTTGAAGCTGTCGCCATTCATGGATCCAAATGTAAGTGGCGTTGTTTCAATCCGGGAACATTTTTCTGAATCTCCATAGCCCAGGAAGAACGGCAGTATGCTATCAAATCGTTTAAATCTGGAGACAAAGACGTCATGGTGGCTTCTGGTGTTGCTTCAAAAGGCTTAGACTTCAACGAAATCCAACACGTTATAATTTTTTCGATGCCGAAAGAAATCGAAGATTATGTACATCAGATTGGTCGAACAGGCCGGAGTGGCAAGACTGGAATCGCAACGACATTCGTAAACATGAATACGCCAGAACAGACGCTCCTAGATCTCAAATACTTATTGATGGAAGCTGGCCAAAAGTTGACAATTCCTTAGTCTTTGCTTGTTTTTTTCTCAATTCCGTTATTTTCAGGGTGCCGCCGTTCTTGACAACCATTGACGACCCTCGAGCTGCTCAGGGCGGAACACTGAAGGGGTGTAGTGTTTGTGGTGGTAAGTGTTTTTTTGTGTGTCATGACAATGTTTCACCGTGTCGTAAGGACTTGGTCATGGTATCTCCAATTGCCCCAAGCTGGAAGATGCAAAACGCCGGGAGATGGCCGCACATCGCGGAGATCGCGATGACGGAGGAGGGTATTGATCTTGTTATTACTTTATGTAGTAAAGCCTCCGAGCACTTGATACATTGTTCGGTCCTTGGCGATTGCTCTCCAATAAATCACAAATTCTTTAAAGCCTCTACCTGCGACCACTTCGATGACACTTTTTCCTTCTTCTACTTATGAGTCCCCTAAGCCGGACTGCCTACAGATGTGGCTACCACGTCGACGCACTAAATTCCTATTGCTCGTCTTGTTTGCCATAATCCTGTCTTTATTGCTCTTTTTTGTAGAATTTTCGAGCGTGCCATCTGGAGAGTCAGAATCACTGCCCAGCGCGCCGTCCCTAATGGAAGTGGAAAAACCGCATACCTTGAAGGCAATGCACCACAGAGTTCGCACAGTCACTTCCATCACTACCACGACCGTCACAGCACCTTCAGTGACAGAAACTGTCGTGATCCGCCAAAATACTGTCAAAAAGCCAGAGCCAGTTGTTTTTGTGCTTGTCATTTGGTCCGAGTCTTCTGCAGTGGAAGGGGCTGTCTTGATAAAGGTATGTTGCTCAGTGTCATTGATATAGCACCTGACCCCTTAAACGTTGAACAGTCAATTCTGCTCTATAACACTAGTCCTACTCATTTTCATATAATCTGCGACGACGATGCCCAAAGATACTTGGACGCCAGATTGTCCCTTGTATTTCGGCCCCGACATGATGTGCGAATATGGTTCTACAAACCCACTTGGCAGAGCATGCTCGATAGAGTCGAACGGGAAGGAACCATAAAAACAGACCATTCGGCTGGCCTTCGTGAGTTCTGTCCTGTGCTGGATGTCTTTTTGTTGATATTCTTTTAGCTGGGCTTATGAAGCTCTTCATTCACGAGATCCTGCCACCAACAATCAAGAAAGGCATATATGTTGATACGGATGCTTTTTTCATTACCGACCCTGCCCTTCTCTGGAACGTTTTCTCTCATCTTAAACCCTCAACGGCCATTGTCATGCCCAGCCATCCTGATCAGGATGCTCCCGAATGGCACCACGCATCTCGCATTTGCTCTTGCGTCATGCTGCTTGACCTCGAAAAGCTGCGCCAACTTCGTTTAATTGATTCTAGCAGCTACCCTCATGGGCCTGATCAACCTGATGCTCTGTCCCCTCATGCTTTCCAGGCCAAGTTCGGCTTGCCCAGTGGGGAGAATGGCCGTTATGAGAACGTGCGCCTAGGAGACCAAGCGTACTGGTGGGCCATTGTTGATCACCGCAAGGACATATTTGAGCCCTTGAGCTACGACTTCGAAGTGACAAGCTGCCTTCTGGATACATACATGACTGGGCTTGGCGACGACGCTATTTCTGAGAAGGATGAATTCTCTCGGCAAATCCATACCCACGGCACGCCTCAAGACGTACGTAACCTTTTCCTTGGAAAGTTGATTTGTTCTCAAATCCATTTTACATGCCAGGGCATAGTAGTTCTTCCAAAACTACTTCATTTGTGAGTAGTTCGTACAGTTTATGGGTCTCGGATTGATCTTATCCGTCCTTGTAGCAACTGTCTACATGGAACATCAGTGTATTTCGAATGGAGTGGCTGGTCTGATCCCAAGAATAGCCTCAACATCCGATGGGGTTCTTCAGTGTCATACCATTCAGGCTACAAATGGATATGGCTCAATCAAGGAACTAAGTCGACCCTCGAGATGGAGACCGTTACTGGAATTCAATTTGCAGACGAATTGGAAGGGCAAAAGATCATTGTTGGCAATTAGCTGGTAAACTAGCATATCTATCAAATCGGAGGAATAAAAGTAAGGTCCTATCTATAGTCATTATAGCATGTACAGTAGCCTTCGCCTGTAATACAGCCACATATAATCATTTTTGCAGTATCTCCTGTGTGAAAGTACGAAGATATGCATAAGTGCCAGGCAGGTCCAAGCTTATGAACTCGTTTTATACCTGAGTGATCATAAACTATTTATAAGTAGTTATACGCACAAGATGTGATACATGATACAGTACAGGGGCTATAATACATTACTTAAATGGTATCATAAGTTTAAAATCCATGAATGCAAGAACGAAACCACGACCGACTACCGATGAGGTTTGAACTTGGATGCTCGCCCGTGTGTGGAGGTGGACACAGAACCAGTGTTCTGGAACTCAAATCGCGAACGTATATTCTCAATATTGAGTTCTGGGGGTACTCTTGTGCATTCATCATTATTTTGGGGAAACGAAGTTGGATTGGATGGCACATACTTGGACGCGATCTTGTGATCAATGCAAAGCTTCAGAAACTGGGATCCATATTGACTATATCTTTTTTGAGCTTCTCCTTCACTGGAAAATCTGTCGACGATGATAGACAAGAATGTGTTATAGTCTAATTGATCAGATCGTTCACCGTCAGTATGCGTCATATCCTTTTTTCTGGTAAAAAAACCTCACCCTGCGGACATATCATACTCAGATCGCGCAGAGTTCGATCGTCGAAGACGTTGTTGCCATTTAAAACACGTTCTTTATGTATGATCTTTGGAAATGAGCTTTTTAAAAATATCCCCCAAGGGTTGAAATACGACATACGTACCTTGATGCGCAGATCACACATCTGGCTGTACAAATCGCTTGTATTAGGCTGTGGGTCAGTTGTCCGCTGACTGGCGCGCGGCATCACGTTGGATACGTCGATGTCTTCGATATTCTCATATCCCTTGCCTAGTGTAGTGCGGTTGGGAAGCTGCTTCTTGCTGATGGTCGTGCTTGACGCCACAAATGTGACATCATCGTCATCGGATATCGCGTATGAATTGTCCTCTTCAAATGCTTCAATCGGATCGGCATCAACGAGTTTCTGTTTCCCTTTATCATTATTTTTGTGGACCGCTTTAGAGGTTTGTGCTCTAGGCGTTTTCAGAGAGGACGCCTTCCCGGGTTTTGGGCGCCAGTGGATGACGAGCCTTTCATTCTTGCGTAGAAAGTCTTGGGCTCTAGGCCCAAGCTGCAAACACTGCGATCAGTGGCTGAAGGGCGAGCACAGATTTGTCTGCGCTTACCTGAACATACTCGACATGGTACCCAGAAGGTTGTCTGAACGAGTCTTCGATAAGGACGTCCATCATACATAGTTTGCGAAGAAACACATCCACTAGCTCCATATTCAGATCGCGTGAAGACCCAAACATCTTTTCTTCGTCGTAACGCTTCCCGCGTACCCAGGCTGTACTGGCACCGCGCAAAACATCACGGGCCTGAACAAGAGTGATCTGTTCTGAGCGTCCTTCAAGAGCTCTAACGAATTCCACTGCGGCTCTGGCTTCCTTCGTGACATCGCGAGAGCTAAGCGGGGCTGGGTTGTCGCAGTTGTCACAGCCACCATTACACAGCGTCTGATCAAATTTCTCGTCGAAGTAATGGAGCAGGTCGACACGCCTACATTCTGGGCTCAAGCAGTAGTTGACAACTGCGCGAGCTGCCTCTGTTTGTCGCTGGATAGTTTCCCTGCTAGGAGGATTATTGTTCGAATCTGGGCGTTCAATCATATTCTTGATAGCCATGAAGTCTTTGTAGAGGTAGTCTATTAAGAGCCAATGTATCAGCTACCTTCTCAAGCGCTGATGTGTGGAATATTACACACAAAGCACACAATCGGCGGGTTCGCCGTCACGACCAGCACGTCCCGTTTCCTGATAATACCTGTATCGTTAGATTAGAATGGTATGACTCATCTGAACAAGCGATTTTTACCCGTCGAGAGATTTTGGAAGGGAGTAGTGGATGACAAAGCGAACTAGATAACGAAGTTAGTGAATGGTTGAGATCTAAATGACGGAAATGACATGCCATCTGCTTTATCGATACCCATCCCAAACGCAATCTAGAACAATTACCTTGAGAACGAATTCCTATCTGACAGAAGCGAAGGAAGACTAACGGTGGCAACAATTATATGAACCTTGTCAGACTGCCACTCCCTCAACGTCAGATCCTTATCCACTGTTGACATCCCTGCATGGAAGTGTTTTGTCCTGAATCCATGTTCGTTCAGCTTCTTGGCCACTTCCTCGCATTTGTCGCGACTCAAGCAGTAAATTACCCCCGATTTGTTCGGATATTTTGTTCTGATGAATTCCATCATGGATTCCAACCATTTCTTGGTTTTCGGAAGTATTGCGTACTTGAGGTTTGGTCGATTAAATGACTGCGTCAGAAAAACGTGATCGCGTAATTTGAGGCGTTGAGTGATATCCGCAACAGTGACCTTCCTTGCAGTTGCTGTCAACGCTATAATCGGTATATCAGGGAATTGGTCACGAAGAGCGCCCAGATATTGATACTAAAAAGCCATGAGATGATGACAGGAAGTAAAAATAAAAATAAAAATAAAAAAATAAAAATTATTCACCGCTTCTCTGAAG
Organism: Tephrocybe sp. 9980TJB; assembly: GCA_018220975.1. NCBI lineage: Eukaryota > Fungi > Basidiomycota > Agaricomycetes > Agaricales > Lyophyllaceae > Tephrocybe > Tephrocybe sp. 9980TJB. Next base: position 52,648 of record JABAJU010000045.1, read on the forward strand.
TCCTGTCCCCAAGTAGAGATACAATGCGCCTCGTCAATGACAAATCTCGCTAGAGACTGATTGCGATACAATTCGCCCAAGATTCTATTAGTTGATTGGTTGTCCTTGAGTTTTTCAGGTGTAATATACACCAGGCTAGGCTTCACATAGCCCCGCATACGGGTCATTGCATCGTCGTAAGTTGCCTCCGAATTCCATAGGAAGACATTGACTTTCTTCTCTTTCAAGGCATCCACCTGATCCTTCATGAGAGATAGAAGGGGCGAAATAACAACAGTAACACCTTTCGTCCTCCCGCCTTGGCAGACAGCTGGAAGCTGATAGCATAAGCTCTTCCCGCCACCAGTTGGCATAAGGACGAAAACATCTCTACCCTGCAAAGCAGCTGTGATGGCTTCCAGTTGGTTGGGCCTGAACTTCTGGAGACCAAAGACACCTTTTAATTTGCTCATGATCTCTGTGTAATAAGAGCTTGAGGTCAGCTCACTAGGAACTGCGGGGGATGCAGGGATGGGAGGAGTATATGTTGCGGGAGGATGAGGATCTTGTGAAAATGAATCATCCATGATTGGGACATCATCAAACCCTGCCCAATAATCTGCCTCGCTGTCTGGCATGAGTTCGTTGTCAGAGTCATCGAACGGACCCTTCCTAACCAATGTAGGCATAGGCTTTTCAAAGTCGACCTTGTCTTGGAACTCGAGGTTGGATGCACTGCTGAGAGCTCCATGAATCTGTAGTTGCTTTGAGCTTGATGCAGGTCCAGCAAGTAGTATAAATTTTGATGGATCATCCTTCCGTGACTGGGGAATTGATGATGCATTCTTCTGAGCATCACGAAAGGACACAACTTTTTGAACGCTCTCGAGACGTTCATTGATAATTGTGCTGGAAAAATTGATCAGATTTGGAAGCAGAGGTGAGAAATGCTGCTCACACAATCCTTTGTATCAGCGTTATGTCAATATCTTTCGATATACCACGATGGTAATCAAGCTCCTTGTCTGTGAAGTATTTTGAGAGGCGGAAATCATCAACAAGCATGCTGTTAATTGTCTCCGTATCCTTCTACAAGACAGTTGTGAATTACAGGAAATCTGAACAGAACAGTGCACACACTGTCAATAGATCCTGGTCTCGTTCATGCACTTCAGGCAATGGAACCTCCGACTTGTCGGTGTTTTTGAAAACAGACCCTTGTCGTTTCGGAATGGAATCTCTTTGATTATTGGTCGAGGACTGATTCATAGCGAAGGCAGGGAAATCACGATCGAGTTTCGCAAATGGGTTGGTTTCTGGATCCGATGTCATGTGCAGCCAAGGCTCGTAGTCTTCATATGCTTTAGCCGATTGGGGGTGATGGAGTTGAAGGGGGGTGTCGTGAACCTTACTTTTGGCTTGCATAGATAATGTTGGCGTGAATTTGTTCTCCTTTTCGGCTGCAATACCATTCTTGGACCGTTTGGAAGCCTGAGGGGATGGGTCTGATGCAACGGAGGGGTCCGAAGAGGTTCGTTTAATTGAACGGCCAGGTGACGAGTCACTGGAGACATCCACGATTTCAAGGCTCGCCTCCGCACGTGTTGGTAATGCGCCTCTTCGGAAACCTGGGGTAGAAAAGGAGGGAAGCGTCGATATATTCCCGGACTTCGCTGAAGAGAATATTTGAGTGGACAACACGCCGAAAACACGGTATACGATACCAGAGGAAGAGGCAATTGCTGGTTTAAATTTCTAAACAACGAGTCAGTCGTCAGTCAGATCTACCAGTACATTATTGACCTTGGATATGCTAGATGAAGCAGGAATGCAGTTAACAGGAGAAGTACTTTCTGTGGTCATGCGCAGGACCTCCTTAAGATTATTCTTGGGGCCTGGCATCGTATGTAAAGGGAGAGAAGAAAGAGACAAAATCTCGTGACCATCACTTTGTCGCGTCTGTCACGTGAGCGCCGCGTCTGTCACCAACCACCATGGCGAAAGGCATTTTCCCGCAGATGTCAATCCCAGATATAACTAATGCCCTCGCTGGTTGGGGCTTATCCGTCAGCCAGGAGCAGCTTATTCGTCCCACTTCCGATTTCGTCGAGGCGGTCTATTTTGCATGTCTGCAGCAGGTCACCGACATCACTCCAGATTCTCTTCGAGATCCCGTACAGAATGCTCATGCTGCATCTGCTTTAGATGAAAAGGTATGCACACTTTATTACGGTTGCTCTTGTACTGAGCTGTGCAGGATCTCTATGCAACCTCGTTGACCCAAAATATTCTAGTTTACCATCTGTGAGCCATCTTTCATTCTTGCCGCCGCTTCTGCTGATGTCGTGAAGCACGAGGTTTGCAAAGGCAGCTAGAGTGGAAGATTTTAATGCCAAGGATCTTGCAAGTCCAGAGCGGGAACGTACACTCATTCTTCTATCGGCCTTTATAAATTTTGTCAAGTTCACGGAGCAGTACTGCAATACTTTCATCAAGGACTTATGCGACCGCTCAGAAGCTATGGGTATTGAACGAGACCAAGTAACTGAACAACTTGCGGAACTCGAGCGGAACATCGGTGCACTGAAGTTCTTTATTTTCTTTTGTCATCATGACTTTACCTAACTTGACTATCTGCAGGGCAAAAATTGCCGAAGACGAACCTCATTGTGAACAGCTGCGAAACGAGAATAATTCTCTGCGCGGAAAGATGATTGCTACAAAGGAGTTTCAGACTGCCGCAGTACAAGAAGTTGAAAAGCTTAAAGCAGAGAAAAATGCACTTGTCAAACGCAGGGTGATTTTTTCTTCTACCTGTCAGTTGATTGTGATGCCGAGCTAATTCATCACCGATAGGAAGCTCTTAATGGCGAAATTGCGAGCATGTCTGATGCCGTAACTCGAACCCGTTCAAGGATCGTCCAGTCACCTGAGCGCATCAAGCGTACAATAACAACGATGAGTTCGACTGCTGTGGAAGATAAACGAACTGTGGCGATGCGAGAAGCCAAAGCTCGCGACCTACAGGCGAAGGTCAATGCACTGCTGAACATTGAAAAAGTTAGTTTGACCTATCTCTGCCTTCAAAATTACCTGATTTCAATGACTCCAGGACATTCGTGGATGTATCGAGCAGCTTCAGACGATAGAGAAGGAAGTGCGCGCCTTGCAAGCGTCACAGAAAGAGCTTGCCGACCTTCGAGATCACCTAGATGTCAAAAACATCGAAAGAAACGAATTGAAACTTCGACGAGAAGTTGGTCGCTGTCCCCTAAGGGTGTATATTTTAATTGACTACCGACTTTCTATAGCGCGTCGAGAAACAGTTATCCAATGCTCATGAGAAACTGGAGCGCGCACAACGGCACGCAGAAGAGAAAAAAATAGCGAGCCAGCGAACGATTGACCGCCTTAAACAAGAATACGCTCAGATGGCCGATGAGCGCCGCGACAACGACAAACAAGTTGAGGAACTTCGAGCGGAAGCCAATGAGGTTGAGAAAAAGGTATGCCTTTCGTCATGCTAAGAGAAATTTATTCAGCGAGGATAAAGATGGCAGAGCAAGTTAAAAAAGGAGAAAGTGAACTTAACGAGCTCCTTGTGGAATATTGGAAGCTCCGTCATGAAACAGGTACATCAGCATTCCAATATACTCTGTTACGCATCTAACCTGCTATTAGATGTGTATATGGAAACCCTTGCGAACAAACTCAATATGCGAGTAACATCTGATTAACCATTCCGTAGATGGTTCGCACGGGAACCTGGAAATGTTTTTTTAATGTACAATAAAAATATGTAACATGGCGTCAGAGTGGCTTGTAATAATAATTATACCAGAAAGAAAGGGCTATTTGCGGGACCGGTTGACCCGACGGTTTGGCCTACACTGTGGACAGTACCAAGTTTTGTACCCTTCTGGTGGCACTACATCTATGCCAACACATTGGATATGGTACTGTGTGCAGAGGAATGAATGGTGCCCTAATCGGTATTTTGACAAGACTCACCCATTCAATTGGACACTTCTTGTTATCACAAGCAATCATCTACAGAAGACATCAGTCAGTAAATGATATGTCCGTCAAAAGCCCAGCTAACCTCGCCAAAAGAACCCTGTTTGCAAATGCAGAACACTTCTTCTTCATCGGCCGTTATGGCCTGGGCAGGGAGGGTAATAGTTAAAGGAGACGTCGACAAGGGGTCGGTTTCATTAGCCTTTGTTCGTCCCTTCCCGCGACCTCTCTTTGCAGTTGATATTTGCAGCTGTCCCAATGCCTCCACGGTTTCGTCTGTCGGAATTTCCTGGGAGTCATCAGGACCTTCGATCAAGTCTTCGTCGTCTATAGGGCTAAAGGTGGCACGCGCAGGCCTCACCCAGCGGCCCACCGTAAGGTCTGATAGGTTTTCGGGCGCAAGGTGTCCGGGCCGTGCACCCAGAGTGATAGAAGCTTCTTGTTCTTTGATAGCTTGTTGGATTATTCGTACTTGACGGTTAACCTTATAAAACTCTGAGATAGGAGTGAAAAAAAAAAACAAGAAACAAAAAAAACGAACTGAATCATTGACAGCCTGAGCCATATTGACTTTGTCCTCCGATGCACGCATAAGATCATCGGCCAAACAAGCTATCTGAGTCAGAAGTTGTCGCGTCGTACTTTCCGGTACGAGAGTGTCTAAGGATATTCCCGGGGGCAAACCGTTCCTCTGAGGCACATCTTGTGATTCTAGTGGGATGTCGGCATTTGGAGGGAGGGTCTGTTCCTCCAAATCCGTTTCTGTCGCATGAGTTATCTGTGCGTGAATATGGCTGAGCTCCCGCCGTTTGTTAATGTACTGCAAAAGCGCTGAAAGCAAGTTGGCTGAATTGACTGGAAGTAGGTTGGGTTAATAGTGCCCGTTTCAAGGTCAAGAGCGTACCATTTGTTCGCTTATCCAGATCATAAATAAGACTATATTGTCTCTGGAGCGTCAAAGGCACCTGATCAATGGCTGATACAGTTTTAAATCTGAGATATTAAGCGCAAAGTAGACTGCAAATGTAGTACTGACTTTCAACATGCTCATCCTTGAAGGAGTCCCAAAGTTCCTGTTCTTTCTCTTTACTGTATTCGATAGGAGGTTGATCATTGGACTCTTCATCGTCTTCCTGAGCGCCTTCCTCTTGTTCTGGAGAGAGTTCGACGCGTCTGCGCTTGCGACCAGGTGCCATAAATGCAATGATAATGGTTCAGTGTGACATGTGACGAATCTGCTTGTCCATGTCCACGTGCATTCCTAGAATTGCTATCACTGACAGTGACATGTCAAAAGATTAAGCGCCCAAGGTTATCCGATTCTTCACAGACTCTCATTCTCTGGGCCGAACTGATCTCGCCCGGTAGCTCTCCATTCTGAATGGCCTTCCCATCTGGCGCCACGGTTCTTCGTACGAGTGCCAATCTTCTCGAAATCGCGGGCTCAATAGTTCCTTTCGTTGGCGCAGCTGCAGTCGTTGTGCGCGAGATCTCACAATCCTGCGATGAGATCCGTGTCCACAAGGTAGTTTGTGGCCATAAATTTTCGATTCTTCCCTCACATCCGAATATCCAATAGCGCAAGGCTAAGCGGATGGCAAACAAATGTGTTCAGCTTCAAGATATTCTGAATCAGCAAAACCCTGATAACTACAGTGCAGAAATGCGAATCAAGATAGATGAAGCCACTGGGTATCCATGCTCTTGTAAACTACTTCTGTGTTTTCCTCATTCGTCGTTTGAAGAATCTACGAAACGATTAGAGGACGAATGCAACGTTTTTCACGCACCAATTTATTGTACCAAATAGGTGAGTCGCTCCACATTTGGGTGCGTGTTTTACACATCTTACCAGGAGGTAAATACAGTGAATAAGGGCGAAATACAAAAGATGATTGAAAAGTGTGAGGACGAGTTGAATCAACAAATCAAGGTTTTTCAGGTGCGTGACATAGAGGTTCAGTAAAGGCCTTGTTGATATGAGTGCTTTCAATTAGCTGAAGTAGTCTTATTGCCCTCTTCCATTGATCCTTGGCTGACTTTGGGCTAGCGTGGAGTTATCGATACACAATAACCAGCGCGAGGCCAAGGAACAACAACAGAAGGACAACGATGATATCAGGAATATACTCCTCCAAATACTTGCTAATAAGGGTGGAGAATTAGCGCAACTCAACGGAATGGAAGAGCAAGCGTATGTTGCACAAGGACTCATGACAGAGGGGCAACAAATGCTACGTCAAGGCTCGTTAGTACGTCTTCTATCCTGGTACCCCACACAGGCGACTCAGGCCCCTTAGTTGCAATCTATATCCCCCCGCCAGAACTCCGACGCAGACTCATCGCTGATGGTTACAGACATCCGATCCGAGTCTCCGTCACCATCCCACCTTGACAGTCAACTTCATGTCCAACAAAATCGCGAAATCATAGAAAACGGTTTAATTCAGCTCCATGAGCTAACTGGAGTGCTCCCCAGTATCAAGATAATGAACGGTGAAGTTAAAAGGATTGGCGATCTGGCCATTGCGGGAGGAACATATAGTGACATATGGCAAGGCTTGTGGCTTGGTAAAAAGAGGGTGAGAAAGCTTTGCTTTAGTGTAATTGAAGTTGTTCACCGGGAAACTTTAGGTTGCCCTCAAGGCATTGAGGAACATCAAAGCAAGCGATCCCAAGGCCAAGAAGGTGTGTTGAGCTACATGAAACATGAGCTGATTGATAAGATCGGCAATAGCGTTTCGAACAAGAAATCAAGATTTGGGCCAGCTTGCAACATGAACACATCCTGCCATTCTATGGCATAGTCACTGATCAAGGGCAAAACATTCAAATGGTGAGCATTTACGAGAAGCAATTCTTTCGTATTGCCATATTAATGACTATCTCCAGGTGTCTCCTTGGCAAGACTCAGGAAATGTTCTCGAGTGTGTTTTACTTCTGACGTGAGCGGGTAGTATTTCTGAAGGGCGCATTAGATATTCAAAAAAGACACCTGGAGCCAACAAAAGTCGTCTTGTAAGTGTTCGTTGTCCTTCATCTGTGGCCCCTCATGGTCTTTTCTTAGTTATCAGGGGCTGCGAAAGGTCTTGAATATCTGCATGGTCGTAGTATTATACACGGGAACGGTACGTCGTGTTACGTTTACACTGTACATTGGAGGCTCACGAGTCACAGTCAAATGTGTAAGCTTAAATAACGAGTTGCGCCACTCAAGAGCTGACTTGTAAATGCCAGGCCAACATTCTTGTCACAACGGAAGTCAGTGTATATCTCTTTTGAATCAATTATTATCATTGATTTTTTTTTTTTCAAAGGGTGACGCTTGTATATGTGACTTTGGAATGTCGAAGATAATCGAGGATGTCACTGAGAAAAGCGCATCAGCGACGTTGACGGCGTCGGGAAGTGCTAGATGGCTCGCACCAGAATTAATCGAAGGCATCGTGACTTCCCCAACTAAGGAGGCCGATACCTACTCGTATGCTATGGCCATGCTTGAACTTATTACGGGAAAACGCCCGTTCGCGAATCGTCGTCGCGACGCGTCCGTTATCCACGACATTGTAATTCTCAAGAAGACCCCTATGCGCCCCACGGAACCTGATGCAATCCCATGGCTTTCTGACAACCTTTGGAACTTGATGAATGAGTGTTGGAAACCAGCAGCTTTACGGCCTTCCATGGAGCAGGTTGCGTCTTGCGTCGTAGAAATTGAGCGGGGTGTCGGCAAGGGGGCGCAATTGGAGCCAATTCCGGAACTTTCTGATGCTATGGACACCTCTTGAGGGAGAAGCTATTTGATATTTTCTATGCCTTCAAAGCTGTCTTTATTTAGACTTTAGGTCAATTCTTTGATTTTTTATAAAGGCTTGGGGGCTTAGAGGGGTCATTGAACAACAGGTCGCGGAAAACGATGGCGGAAATGTGATTTGTTTGCGGCTCTTTGAATATTTGTCTCCATTATGGCTATGGGTGCGTTCAGGCGAAGTGCGGCGATGAGGTGCCCTTTCCAAAAGGGCACCTTCCTCTAAAAGACGCTATGAGCATAAGAGGCGCGAACAAAAAAATTGAGTAGTTATGACCCTACTAGCAACAATCAGGAATGAGATAGGATCACTTGAAATCTGTGGAATTGCAAATTCGCTTGTGCCACATTTTTGAATCATTACGCCAACAATCAACTTTTAAGGACGCAAAGCTCCTCTATCGTCACCTCCGATGCTATATGTTCTGGACATTCAACCATATCACTTCAGCCCCTATGTGGACAACGAATGACTGGAGATATCGGAGGAATCACCCTACCGCGCCAGACAGTCACCAGGCAGCTGATACTGGTAAATTTGGAGCAGCTCAAAAAAGTCGTCTTGTCTGAAATCACCGCCCCTATTTTCAGTCCGTGAACGATCCCGACGAAGGCTGAGACCAGTTTAAACATGACTTTCCAACCAACACCACCAGTTCAAAGGTCTTCGTCAAGTGCAGTAGATGTTCCCCCAGGCACCACTTAGCACAATGGAAGCGTATTACACTGCGCAGACTCAGCTTTATCTCTGCGCTTTTGAGGCTCAGGCCCAAAGAACGCGCTCTCGTCAATGGCGGATACAGCTGTTGCGGATGATCTCTTGCATGCTGCCAGGCCAATCCATTGACTTTCGGTGACAGGATCCATACGGCATACATACACCTATATCATCAAGGGCCCCAGGACGTCCACATTCTCCCCTGTTGCTACCACACAAAGACGGAACGTCCTGCACCTGGTACGTAGATTTTCTGTGGGGCCTGAAGTGTTAACTCATACCCAGTGATAGGACTATTGTAAGGCACATGGAAAAGCGCATCTTAAGCACTCCTTAAATATATCGACAGGGGACTGTAGCACGTCTTTTATCTTCCCCGAAAGCGTATCATGGGCATCTTCGAACCTTAGTTCAATGGGGAATCGACCGTAATCCACGCTCAGTCAAGAAACAGTGCTCATCGAAACGCACATTATCCCGTCGTCCAGTCACCAGAATGTTGACTTCAAGTTGCCAGATTCAGAGTGTGGTGTTCCTTCAAGCAAAGGGTGACACGAAGCGCGCCCAGAGTCACTAGAAGACGTTCCCCGGTTTGTCGCTACGCTCCAAGGGATTTATAAGGATCCAAGGATACATACTAACACATCCGGGGCATCTTGTGGCATCATGCATAGACCGCGGAAGTGGCCTCAAATGACAGCGAAGTAGACGTGACATTGCGATATGGGGAACCTGCGAGTCGGTTCGAAAGTGCAAAAATGCAAGGGAAGAATACAAGAGTGGCTGGAAAATGTTTACCCCGATCCGACCTCGCAGACCGCACCGTCGCAAGAGGAATCGCACGATCGAGCCAGTTCCCCGTTCTCCATGCCTGAGTATCAGTGGCCGTTGCCCAAGCTCATGGTGCTGTTACCGACGCAAGACAGGTTCTCTTCGTACGTGCTTGAAAGGGTTCATCGTCCTCTTTTAATCGCCATGGTTCTCTAGATGCCCCACATGTTCATTATCGTCATCGTCGTTGCCTTCTTTTCTTTGCGGATGGCTTGCCGGAGATGTCGAATCATGGCGTGAGAGAAAGAACGGGTGTGCACTGCGTTTGGGCGCTCTTGCATCAACCTTCGGGCTGCCAAAGCCCCATGAAGGCAAGCCTTAAAGCTTCGAGGTGGCTTCTAGAATTGCATGGATGAAGGGCCTTTAACTTATATGGCATATGAGCAACAGTCAGCGCGCCAGGGGGTATCGTGGTTACTGGTCGACGATAAATGTCACGAGATTCCAATGGTCTGCCATGTGTCATTGAGGACTATCGCTGGCGTCTGGTATGCGTTTGTTCTGGATCGGAGATGAAGATTTCTCGGCCAGAAAGAAGTTGAAGCCAGCGAAGGTTTTGAAAGGATCAGTAAACACAGACATTCTAAACCTTCTACTTGCACTTCGCTCTATATTTTACTCTAATGAGGCTTATTGACTGGATAAAACGATGGCAACGATATTTGGTGCACAGAAAGCCATGTACAGACAACTTAGAACCAATCGACGAAAAAACTAATGTACAAAAGATAAAACAAAGCTAAATGATTCAAAGCATCCGTCCAAACTTTCACCCAGCTTTGTCTGATCCATCCTCGCCACCGCCCTCATCAGGCCCTTGCTCATTGGGGGCCATATCACTGGGACCACCAACCTTTGGATACATGGGAAACAACATGTAGTTCTGGGGCACCGGTCCATCAGGTCGAGGAACCATCGGCATGTAAGGAAAGACTTGTGGTGGGGCAAAAGGTGCGAATACGGAGTAATATGGTTGCGGCGGGTAGCTGCTGCCGTGCTCACCCTCAGGAAGCCCTTGTGGTAGTGGTTGAGCCACTTGGACATATTGAGGGTACATGTGAGGGCCTTCCATGGATTTTAACATGTGGGGTGGGGGGTGATAGAACCCAGGAAGGTGCATGAACGAGCCGACAATCGGTGTTGGGGAGTTAACCGGGGGTGGCCCATCGTTTGAGGCAGGGACATCTTGCGAACCGTCCTGTCGGTCGCTGCTGCTGCCTGCGCGAACTCAAGGATTAGAGAGACGGTCCATGTCACTCTACGCGTTGAAATGGCAGAAACGACCCTCGAAACGCAACTCACCTTTTCCATCGCGCTTCTTGTACGGACCCCTCTTGATCCCTTTCTTCCGCTCCTTCCTCTGGGAATCGACACATTCCTCAGATACACCATACTTTACGCAGCGAAGACAGGGTCTGGCATCGTCGCACTTCTTGCACGCTTTCTGGCAGTTTGTGCAAGCGTTTTTGACTTGACGGCGTTTGGAACGGGGCGGTTGTTGTTGTGGTAAGACGTGAGAGGGGAATGGGTACATGTGCATTGAGTAACCCACTGACTGCATGGTCATTGTGGGCTCTAAAGCATCGTCTGGGGGTGTATCGGGGGGATCGTCGCCGCTTAAAGTCTTAGCGTCGCTGGTAGCCATCGTTAGAGAAGAACGGATAGCTGACATAACGAGTAGCTTGGTTTACTATGAAATGAATAACGATAAGACAAGTGTTTACCTGGCGGGTATAGGACAAGATGAGGGATTATAAGAAAAAGAAAACAATGAACGAGGCAAGCATGCAGATGGCAGAAGAAGTTTAAAGGGGTCAACACGACATAATAACACCTCCATTATATGTAAGAACAGCTTCCAAGTCTGCACACTCGTGGCGCACACATGCGAGCCTCTGTAAAACCAATCTTAGCTCTCTAAATCTCCGCGTGTTGCCTTTCCAACGCCGCGATTCCGTATTATGGCCTTCCTTTTCGAGACATGTGCCCAACGTATTTTGTATCAGACTATCTTTGAATTCGGCCATCCAAACAAAAATGGCACTAAATGTCCCTGGTCCATCAACACTTTTCGTGCTACCTACTAAATAATCTTTGTGTTTCGAATTCTAGGTAGCCGCCGGCTCGGGAAGTTCAGTCTTCGTCGCTGGCGGCTCTTCTCAATGATTGTCTTACACTCTGTTTCTAGCATCTGCCCTACTCCGCTGAGGGACCAGGGAGCAACTGCCTAAATCACGCAGTGCTCAGCTCAGAGGACCATCAATGTTGAAACTGGAAGCAGTTTTGCATAAAGATGCTGATCAACCTTCTCGCCACACCCATGATCCATCACGAACTGCAATATAGGCTAAGGCCGGACTTCTAGAAGCCTCTGCCCAGGGGTTCCATGTCCAGTGTCATTGACATTTCACCCCAAATCTTCTGCAGTGATATCACAGCTATCCACGGCAAAGCTCGCCCATCGTCACATCACTAGTGACAGTGGCGAACCACGCACTCTAGAAAAACATCCGTTGCCATGTCATGGATACACTTTCATCACGGCCGTATGGTGATCAAGATGCAATCTATCTTCAAGTGCACAATAGTACCACGATAAGGTTTCGACGAGGCATCCAGGTGACTTTGCTCATCCTCGTTGTCCAACGGCTGGTGGCGTTCATCGAAGGCAATTTTTTTCCACAACTTCTCCGAAAATTCGTGAGACTGAATAAATAAACACCCTAGAATTTGCAGCGAGGCGGATCCTGGCCAACGTGATGCCGTCATACGAGTTACGCCGGAGGTGTTTCGTTTCGTGGGTTAGATTGCCTACAAACGGCACACGGTCTTGTGTCTCATGATTATCCCAAGCTTGTTCTCGCCCTTGTAATAGAATCGAAGTCCTGTCGAGTGTCATTATTAATACGTTTCCATTCTGTTGGCAAGATTCTCCATATCGAGGTTCATGCATTTGCGAGTCGCCTAAATTTAGATTCTAAAAGAAAGGTAAATTAAAACAAAAGGGCATGCTGAAAGCTGACCTGCTATACCCATTGATGGGATGAGGATACCAAGTCACCAGGCCAGCCCCTACGCCGCCTACAGGTTACTCTATGGTCGCTGTTGACTTGAGTGGCGCGCGATTAAAGTCAGCTAAATTCAACCTCCTGGCTCCAATGGTGGTAGTCTTTGAAGAGGTAGTAGGAGGTACTGGTTTTCAATGTCAAGGTACAACTGGTCTGACATCGCTTTCCGGCCGAGTGGCTCTAGGGCTCCTGATTTAATGATTGAAGTCGGCTCACAAAATTCAAGGTCTGGGATGATGAGCGTGAGGCAGCGAAAGACCAAGAACAAGTGGGAATTATACCCAAAATCAGCTCTGTACAAGTGTGTACATATATGTGGGACTTAATATTCGGGCACATTGACGACGGTTACGCCGAGCGGTGATTGATTTTATCCATTTCAAGACCGTCTTTAATCCCCGCCCCTCCGCAACTTGATAAATATTAAGTGGGTTGTGTTGAGTTTGACCCCCACATATGTACATTAAAGTACTTTGGTCAGGTGGCTGGGGTGCTGAAGTGTATACTTTTAAGTTGATGCCTCTAACATTTGGATATTTTTTCCCAAAAAAAAGAGATAATTAGGGCCATTAAGCCATCCATAACTTCTGCAAGCAGGCACTTCACTCATCTATGTCTGGCAATTTTGGTTCCTTGGATATGGATGGAGATGGGGTCGACGTCCTCGAATGTTTATCCCGCGACCGGAATGTATTGCACGACAGTCTCCTATGAGCTTATGAAGAGTAGATAAAAATCCTTATTTACTTTGTGTTTATAACTCAGAATATATGTTGCATAAAGCAGAAGCGCATCCATAGTACCGCAAGCTTTGCAAGTACCCTGATATCCTGATTCGATCAGGCGTGACTGAGATCACGTCGATGTGACCAAAACGTTGCTGTGACAGACAGTTGTCATTTGTCGGGAGACCACGAGGTCCAAGGGTGACCTCAGTGTCCTTGTCCTCATTTTCTTTCTTTTCAATCAACAGTTCCATTTTCTATTTAAGAGTTGGAAGACCTGACGAAATGGCCTTGAAGAAATCACTTATCGATGCATTCACTGTCATTGGTGTTTCGCCTGATGCTGACCCACAACACGCCGCAAGTGCTTACAAGAAACTCGCGCTTAAGCACCACCCAGACCGAAATCATGGCGATGCGACAGCTACTGCACGCTTCCAAGAAGTGAATCATTTATGTCTTGCGTGCCATGTGCTAACAGTTGCTCAAAGATAGGTGCAGCTTGGAATATCTGTTCAGGCCACTATGAGAGACCGAAATTAAGCGAGGAAGGTGCACAAGGATACTCCTATGATGATGATTTGGATAAAGAAGAAATGTCTGATTTCTATGAGTAGGTCTTTTTGTGTTTTCTGGTTGTCTGATATTATTAATATCCTTCATAGGTTCATGTTCTACCAGATGTTCATGAGTGACTTTGATGCAATGCCAGGATATTACAGTAGCCAAAATGGTATCTGCCTCATTCGACTTGCACGCATAATAAAAGCTGACAAGAAGTATTAGGTTTTCATTCTCGCCGTCAATCCCCTGGGACTTTCAGCTTCTATGTTCATCCTTTTGAAAGGACCTCGTCGCGTACTTATTTTGGCTCCGGAAGTTCTTACGACCGTTCCTATAACTATGAAACCTCTAATCAAAAAAGGCAAACGTCAGAAAAAGAAAAATATGAACAGAGAATACGCGAATTTGGTGCGCATTCCGCGCTACATCTTTCGTCAATGCCAACCAGATTTTAGAGGCGCAGTGTGCTGCCGAGGACCTTGAAGAGGCCGAAGCAAAACGCAAAGAGGCGCTTAAGATCGAGCAAAGGGCATCTGCATATGCTGAAGCATTCAAAGTAAGCTTGGATCTCAAAGGCTTCCGAGACGGTTGTCAGCTTCACTTCTTTTTTTTCAAGCTTGCGCGTGATGGAGATTCAATGGGCGTTCAAAATATTATTTTGAAACATGGTCTTGATGTCACTGTGCTGGAAAGGGCAGCCAAGCAGGCAAAGAAAACGCCTTCAACAAGCTTGAATTCGCTATTACATGTCTCTGCATCAACATGTGACGATAAACTCGTGGAATTTTTGTTGGAAAAAGGTTTGTTTTGATATCGCTCACCACCTGGTTGTTGATGGCCTTTGAAGGAGCGGACCCGACAACTCTCAACAAGGAAGGTCTGACCCCATTTCATCAAGCTATTCTCTCCGGAAACACACATCTGCTGTTCGCTTCTTCCTGTCGCGTCGTGGGAAGTCAACCCAGAATATCCACCCTTCAAAAGCAGTTGCTGATGGGCGGACTTCTTTGCAAATGGCTATTGGGAGTGGCTCGATCTCCACAGTGGGAGCTTTTACTGAAAGATGCAACTGTTCATGATGTGGAACGTTGCTGGGAGCAGCCCTCTCTCCCTCTAGCCTTGAAGGGCGTATTGGAAACCAAAGTGAGTCTTGATCACAATGGTATTTGGAAGTTCAATCCCTGACTGATATGTAGAAAGGATTCGTCCCTCGCAGAGCAGTGTTAACTTCTGAGGGAAAGCCTCTATCTCGCAAAGCGGCTCTGAAAATGGAGACTGCTCGCCAACAGGCTGTTGAGCGGGAAGAAAGGGCACAAAGGATCGCAGGAGAACGTGAGCGTGCTGCTGAAAATTTGCGCAGGAAGGAGGAATGTGCGGCAAAGCGGGCTGAGGCACGTCTGAAGGAGGAGGCACGTCTGAAAGATCAAGAGAGGGAGCGGCAAAAGGAGGAGGCACGCCTGAAAGAGGAGATACGTCTGAAAGAGCAAGAGAGGGAGCGACAAAAGGTTGAAGATGCTAAACACATTGCAGAGCAAGCTAGATAAAAATTGCAGAAGCTGACCCGTGAAAAGGCAGATGAAGAGGGACGCATTACTGCCAAGGAAACAATAGAAAGTCAGAGAATCCATCGCGCAGCACGTATGCGGGCGGACACCGAGATGCGCCACCAGGCAGAAATGGAGGAGCATCGAAAGCTTCTGCAGATGGAGACTCAGCGGAAAATGGAGGCAGAGGCACAAAGACAGGAGGTTGAACGGGAGGTGGAGACGCAGAGGGAGAGTCACAGAGGCATGTCAAGGGGCCATAGAGAAACGAAGACACTGTCAAAAGAGGTTGAAGTGCGACGAAGCCAAACTGATAATCACCGTAGGGCTTCTAATCAAGCGGCAGAAGCACATCGCAATCCGCATAGGTTGCAGCATGATAGGAAACCCGTGGCTACTTCATCAAGGCGCCCGGTGATGGACGGTGACGCAAAGCGTGCTGAAACTCTACGACGGCTTCAGGCACAGGCTGAGGAACATGCGCGTATAGTGAGTGGTGATCTGTCAAAAATTGTTGCGTCACCATTCTAAGCAAAGGCTAGAAATTACAGAAGCAACAGGCTGCGCCACAGCTCACTGCGGCTGCAGCACCGTCAAAAACAGCCGAAGAAAAACAAGACTTCAAGGTAACGTAATGTCAACAGACTCGCATCAAAGACCTTGAGTTTATGATATTAACCATGTGTGTATCAGAAGGAAGCCATTATGCAGAAAAGGGCAGAACAGTGCCAGAGACAAGGCACGTCACCGGCGTATCAAGGAAGAAAGCTTAGAAAAGGCCCGCCTTGAGAACAAGATGGTAATTTTGGTTTCTTGCTTTGATGTTTTAACTGATGGGTGGACAGAATTTCGAACACGGTGTCAACGCTTCCTCTACTAAGAAGCAATCTCGCTTTGATAAAGGGGATCAAAATTCGAGTCAACATTCCAGCTATCCCCTGACACCTGAATCGTTATCCTCGTCTCCTCGTCCACGGTTAGCAGAACCATCGAATGAAGGCTGACAGATGGGAGGCACGCTTATGACGCCGCCTATGACGCCGGAGGATCTGCAGACTTGTGCCATACCTGAGGATCTTTTTGCGTATGTACCCCCTAAGGTTGAATCTATTAAAACGCGAGAACGTGAACGAGGGCGCGGGGAATATAGACACAGGGCGTCGAGACTGGGGGCAACAGATATTTGAGTACATAGTTGTATAATACGAGCCACATGACAAACAAATGTAAAGAGTTGCATGAGGTTGTGAGCTGCTCCGACATCGACGCCGTCAGTCTGGTTTATACGCCAGCTGAACTCTTCCTCCTTCTCCCATCTCATCTTGCTTTTTTATCTCTATTTTCTTCTTTCTTTTTTTCTCTTTCACTCAGCCCCATGTCGGCACCCCCATCTCCACACATATCGCATGCCAACACCTTACACAGCAGCAAGAAGGACAGACCACCGCCTCTTGACATTCCTTCCGATGAACGAAAGGCTGTATCTGACGGTGAAGTGCGCTATACGCGGCACAAGGACGATAAGTTGATCGCCCAGAAGGTACAGCAGGTCCAGGTATGACTGGTCGTGTCAATCTTCGTCTCTTTTATTCAACGGTCCATATATTATTTCAGCAGCCAAGTCTACACGTCTCTCTGGCAGAAGAGGATTCGCCACAAGAGCCAGATAAATCTGTTTCTCGTTCAACATCCGTGACCTCCACTCTTGATCCCTATTATTTTGGAATCAGGTCTCCCACTGACTCCCCAGTGCCACCACTTCCAACCGCTCCAATAGGTCTCAGCACGACCCCCGAACAACGACATGTCACTGAGCCTGTTACACCAGCAAGAGATCCTGCTGCGATAGATCGTAGAGGCCTCGTGGGGGTCGGGGAACTAGCGACCCCTCGATGGACACGGTCTGAGGATCAGCAGCCCGTCCCACCAGTTCCTGAAACACCTAAGGAAGTCGAGGAATATGAGGCCGTCACTTCGGGGGATGTTGAAGAGGATGTGCCTGATAGTCCTTGGACTATCGAAGCTGTTGATGGGGAACCATCGGAGAAGGAAGATGTAAGTCACACATCTCGCATGCTTGCCTTTTTATTCACAGGTTACATAGATCATCGATGACCACCCTTTACCACGACCACTTCGTACTAAACCATCAATCGCAGATGAGAGTGGAGGGGAAGAGATTCTGTACCCTCGGCAGCCCTCTGCTCCTATCCCCGAATCCCTCATACAGCCACAGGTCGCATCTCAAGATCTAAACCTATCACCTACGGCGGATCTTAAAACTTCGGAGAGTGAGCCTCCTTCCTCTCCACCGAGCGCCTATGGACCTTCTTCTGTGAGGAAGGCTAAAAAGCGAACGTCGGGGGAATTTGAGATGGATCAATTTGGGACAATGGTGTCAAAGCAACCAATCCTTTCACACACCTCTAAAGATGAGAAGCCGTCAGTCAGGAAGCACCGGAGTCTCACTGCCAGCACCTCATCTTCAACTTCTCCTCGCGAGCTCAAAGCCAGGGAACGTCGCAGGGACAGTATTGGACTTACGATTAACAGTAGTCTAAAGTCTCCATCTACGAAAATGTCTGAACGGCAGTCTAGGCACGCGTCAACAGGATCCAGTGGTGGAGAGTTTCACTCACAGCGTCGTATTCACACGGCGGACTTTTCTCGTCTACCTCCGTCTCCATCCTCGTCATCGATACAGCAATTCCTTCGCCATCCACCAGCATCTGGAACATCGAATACCCCACCGCTTCCCAAGGACTCTAGAGAAGCCACAAATTCTATACCCAATGTAGGACATTCATTACTCCGAGGAACTCAGGAGGGCTGGTTCGTACAAGGAAATGAGGCTGCATTTGCAGCTATGCAAAAACTGGATGGTCTATCAGGAAAGACACCCAGGTCTCGGGCCAGTGTTGGGAGTTTCGTTCGTAGCTCGAGTTCTAGCCGTCCTGGAACGCCTGCAGGCAAGTTGGGCAGTCAGTGGGAAGGAGTAGGATCAGGAAATGCACCCAGTGGGGTTACTAAAGATGCTGTCTCAGCCGTGAAAGAGCGAGAACCTCGTCAAAGCATTGGTTTAGGGATTGTCTTGTCGGATGCTTTTGAGGGAAGTGGCGACTTGATTGGTACGGCTCTCAGCAGTGATGAGCTTTCGGGTGGCGCAGCAGGAATAGAGAAGACGCCTAAGAAAGCGGGAACGAATAGCGCTCGATCTAGTTTTACTCCCAAGCGTGGGTCTACTTCGTCCACAACCTATACAGGCACCTCTAGCTCGCGAGATTCGGCATCGATATCTGCCAACACGAGCCTGACATCGATGTCAACTTCAAGTCGTCATTCTACGTCCAAGACAAGAAGAAATAGTGCTGGCAGTGACATTTCTAGCATTCATTCCAGTGACGCAGCCTCCTTAAAGGATCGTGCGGCAGCTCTTGTCAACGGTGAAGCTCAGGAAGACATTGTTGTGCCCCCAGTACCCCCACTGCCAAAGGACCTGTCCAGTTATCGTTCTCCCCTTGCTACCGGTGGTAGCATGAGTTTCTCCCAAGGACCGACCTTTGAAGAGAGGGAAAAACCGACTCCACAGACTGAGAAGTTACTACAGCGTATGCAAGATCGTGCAGCATCTCTCGAAGTCCCAGTTCCTTTGAGTTCAGCATCGGCAACTTCCCCGCACGGGCAGAGTCGTCGACTCAGCCAGCACTATAGCTCAGGTTACTCGAGCACAAATTCTGGCCCTGCACCTGCACCAGCAGCTCCCAAGACCCCGTCAAAAAAATGGAGCATTTCAAGTGCCCTCAACCTCAACTTTTCGAGCTCTCCATCGTCCAGCTCCAAGTCTGGCTTTCCCCTGAGCCCTAGGGCCGTCACCTTTGGCCAACAGGTGCACAAGTCGACTTCAAAAGATCAAGGACTTTCTTCGGCTGCCTCATCAAAAATCTGGGAGACTCAACAACCAGATGCGATGACGTCTGCTGGTTCCCTTGCGTCACTGTCGTCGGTGGGATCTGTGCGCATGTCAGCACTTCCGACCGCATCTTCTACCTCCAAGACTCCTGATCGAAGCCATGCTCTCAGTCGAACTGGCACAGGTTCAAGTGGAGACACGAATCATACTACTGGATTGTCCGTTCCCCAATCAGGTCCTCTCAGCCCAACTTCCTCCGTTCGCCGTGGACAGTCTAAACGTCTGACCCCCTCATCCATCCCCTTCTTTCGACGTTCTTCCTCCCAGTCTATGCAACTACCTCCCTCGCAGTCTACAGTTGCCTCTTCGTCTCCTACCCTCTCCTCAGGCCATACTTCCGCTACACAGGGACGTAAAAGGTTGAGCACTCCTCCACGTGATAAGCACAACCCACCTTCTACGGCTTCTGTGTCTGGTTCACAGCACAAAAAGTCATCTGTGCTGAGTTTGGGGCTTCCTTCCCTGCTCAAAACTAGTTCACGAAGAAGTCTTCACTCCGACTCAACCAAGGAAACTGCCAAAGAGCTTCAGAAGATAAAAGAAGCTGAGAAAGAGAAAGCTAGACAGGAAAAGCTCGAAAAGGAGAAACAAAAGAAGGCGGACAAGGATCGCAGTGAGAGTAGAATTTCTGTTTTGATGGGTGGCAGGAAGCGAGGCAAAGTAAGTTATTTTGGGATTTCACCCAATATCTAACCTAACTCAAGGATCTCAGACGCTTTCCTCCGCCGACCAGAAGCCGCAAACACCAGTGAATCTCCCCCCAATGCACATGTCGGCCTTGGAACCTGCGACCGCGCAGCGTGTTGCTCGTCTGAAATCCTCTTCCAGTTCAGCCTCTGCTACTCAAGCTTCTATGTCTCGAACAGCATCTTCAAGCTCCAGACTGACGTCTCAGACAGTTAGTTCAATGCAAAAGCAGTCCGATTCTTCGCTTCGCAGCCGTAACCAGCTTCCTACCATCGCAGGTTCGCCCTCAGTCGGCACGACTGGGACCAGTAGCTCTCAAACGATGAAGGATTCCAAGGATGGCCCACCCTCTTCCGCGATGAACTCTCTGTCTGGACTTCCCAACCAGACTCCTACAAAAATACCTCGAATCTCAAGTCGCACTTCTGCGGCAGCTTCGCCACCCTTGAAGGGATCTGGATCCGCCTTGAGTGTGCGTCGTGCCAGTGCCGCAGTTACCGTTGGAGATCTTGTCCCTTCCTCTGCCAATCCTTCTCCTTCTGGCGGTGCAAGTGAGTTCGGTGTCATAGAATTTGAGGAAATGTCTGCAAAAACTCTCAAACATTCATCTATTCGTGCGTCTCCGTCCGTGTCGACGTCAACCTCCCGTGTGCCTCGCCAATCCATCGCAACTACTGCGTCCAACGCGCGAAAAGGTAGCCGAGATTCTGTCTCATTCACCTCTCGGAAGGCATCAACCAGTTCTGTGACCTCGATGTCCACACCAGCAGCCTCGACGGAGTCAACTTCCCATCACCGGTTCTCTGCCCTCTCCCCGTCAAAGTTGAAACTGCTTACCCCTAAGATATCCCTTCCCACTGCACGTTCGTCAAACATTACTGGACAGGGCATCCATCAGGCAATGGGCTCACCTTCGTCCAGCCGCCAATCACTATCAACACCATCTCCGGTCCCAAGCACTGTGGACGAGGATGAACTTCTTGGCGACGAGGAAATGCTTCAGTACATTCGCCGCCAGCAAGCCAAAAAGTTAGCAGCGGGTGCCACCCAGGAAGAATTGGATGAGCTTTTGCAATTTCCTGAGCCATTGCCACCAGTTACTCCTTCATCTCCAACTTGTGAGTTTGATAATTGTTGCCAATTTGATTAGCAACTAATGTAACACTCCCAGCCGTTTTGCGGAATTCTGGCCAATACCTTTCGGAATACGAACGCAAAGAGATCCTCGATTACCCTTCCGTATACTACTTCGGCACTAAAAGCAAGAAGAAACCTGCCACACCTGATATCTCGACAAACAATTACGGGTATGACGACGACCGTGGGGATTATCTTGTTGTCACCAATGACCATCTCGCGTACCGATATGAGATTATCGATACCCTTGGCAAAGGTTCTTTTGGCCAAGTATTACAGTGTCGTGATCATTGTACCGGAGAGTCTGTTGCTGTCAAGATCATACGGAACAAGAAGAGATTCCACCATCAAGCGCTAGTTGAGATTAAAATCCTGGACAGCCTTCGGAAATGGGTAAGACTTATCCTTTGTTGCCCACATTACACCAGTGAATATTTACCTCTTTAAAAGGATGCTGATGGAACGCATCACGTCTTGAAGATGATAGAACACTTCTACTTCCGCAATCATCTATGTATTGCAACCGAGCTATTGAGTATCAACCTTTATGAACTCATCAAAGCCAATGGATTTGTTGGGTTCACTACTGCTCTTATCCGGAGGTTCACCAGTCAGATGCTCATGTCGCTTTCGCTTATGCGGCATCACCGCATTGTTCATTGTGATCTCAAGCCAGAGGTCAGTACAGTTTCATGGGTCAGGTTTGGACACGAAGTTTACCTTTTGCCTTTTGATCAGAATGTACTCTTGCGGCACCCTTCTCGGAGTGCTATAAAGGTCATTGACTTCGGAAGCAGCTGTTTTGATAACGAGAGAAGTACGCCATACCTCCGCTGCGAATTATACGCTGTCTAATCGTATGAAGTCTACACTTACATTCAGAGTCGATTCTACCGCTCCCCAGAAGTCATCCTTGGCCTAACTTACAATATGGCGATCGATATGTGGAGCTTGGGCTGCATTCTTGCAGAATTGTACACTGGCTTCCCTATCTTCCCTGGAGAGAATGAGCAAGAACAATTGTCCTGTATCATGGAGGTCCTTGGAGTTCCGGACAGAGAGTACATCAATCGCAGCACCCGCAAAAAGCTGTTTTTCGGTACAGTTGTTTACCATTGCACTTCGTCAAGACTCCCTCTGATCTTGGAGTTCCTCGTTATAGACCTCAATGGCGCTCCACGAGCGGTGATCAATTCTAAGGGGCGTCGACGTAAACCAGGCTCGAAGTCGCTCCAGCAAGTTCTGCGTTGTACAGATGAAGACTTTTTGGACTTTATTTCCAAGTGCCTTGTTTGGGATCCTGAGCGACGGATCAAACCTCAGGCTGCTTTGCGCCATCCATTCATAACGTCTGGACGCCGCCCCAAACCGCTTCCATCCATCTCAAAAACCTCTGCATCGTCGAGCCTGGCCAGCAGTAGTAGGACAAAACAACTCACTGAAACTCCGAAAAAATCCCTAATTAGTGCTCCCACTCCGCTGACTGCTCGGACTGCGCGAACGACAGTGGCCGCTGGTGGCCCTACGACGCCGAGTAGCTCTTCTCATGTGGCCTCGACATTAGGCTCTTCAACGAAGTCCTATCGATCCTCACAATCTCAGGGTCTGTCTAGTTATTCTAGCAGAACCTTGAATGGCTTTGCTGTGTGTACAAATCAAGTTTTGTATTGTGAATTAATCTGATTTATCCACCTAGTCGACTGCCGCCAAGTAGATTATCCTCTTGTTTTCTCGGTTCTTATCTTGCTGTCAACGGGACTCGTGCACTGCATAATATCTTATATATACACACGCTCTTAGATCATGTCTTCTGCACTTCGAGCTGGCCTTCATACCCTTGGTCTGCTGTTCAACAGTCCAAATGCTTTTTTCCCTCTGTTGTTTACCGCACATTGCCTTAATTCCTTGCATATGTAAATCAATGGAAATGGAACTGGGCTTTTACGAATATCATCTGAAACATTAGGTTGTTCTTTCTTTATTAATCTCCAAGTCGAGCATAATTCCGTTCAATGGTTGTTGGATGATTCTGAGAAGTGAAAGGTCCGTATAGTCACAAGTGTGGCGGCGAGTGGCGCTGGATAATTTTATTATGTCATTTGGTTGCCCAGCTCAAACGCTTTCGGGCATCCATCCTTAGACCTTTTGACTCGCCTACTATTGTGGGCTGCTCTCTCACCTCGATTTGAATAGCACCGCTAGCACTCGCCAGATCCGAAACTTTCAAGGCAAGGGTTTCGACAGTAATAGAATTCGACTCGGTAAATGGGGCACAAAAAGCTGATACCGTCTGCCGTCTCTGCCATTAGAGAGCATCAACTCTGTCACGGTTTGATATAATTGTCGGCATGTTGATGCCTGGACTTCTAGTGCTTTGTGGATTGACCATGAAAAGAATGCCTACTGGGGTTAAATAATTAAGTCAGACCTTACTGAGGCTTTGAGGGTGTGCCGAGTGCACCATCAGAAATTGTATACTAAGAACCTCTTGCCTTCGACCGTTCGTATGCAAGAAAAAAGCAAGAAACGGTGCTTTGGGAAGACAGCGGGGGCTGGCCATACTACTTGTTGATTCCATTCATCGGCGCAGCGAGGAACGGTAGTTATGGTGAATACATAGGAATACGGAAGCTTGTAATGCCTTTTTCAATATCTCAATGCGACCAGCCTCGCCTCCTTGTGTCTTCATTTCCTTCTCCGAACCCTATGTTATCGATCCTCGTCCCGTTCTGATCCATGCACCACTCTAGACGCGAGCAAGGCGGTTGTGTGCCTTTAGGCTCATCGCCTGCATCCGTCAAGAGCAATGCCACAACGCCGTGAGCGGGAACTTGGTAAGCAGTGAAATTGCGTACAGCTGTTCCATTATCTGTATGCGTCCATAGATCCTGGGGGGCACATAACTCTTTGACGAAACGAACAAATCGTAAGGGTTACGCACCCGAATGGCATATTGGCGGCCAGCCCGAATCCACGGCGACTCTGTTAAGTTAAAGAGCATGTCGGCTGGACGATCAAGCACGTTAAGCTTGCGAGTGAATTATCATCACTGATTTTTGACAACAAAAGGGTTGAAACCAACCAGCATGAAAACAGTGCCATTCTGGCTTTCTCCACTCCAGTATTGAGCGGGATGAGAGGCATTGTGCGTCCATGCAGGCTACCCAGTCGGAAAAATGAACATAAACATGTCAATGCTCAATTGTGGTCGAAGCATACAACTTACGTTGATACCCCAACGGAAGGGAATAATTGAGGTGCCAATGATAGGGTCTTGGTTTATTGCGATAATCTCCTTGTTTTTTAGGATCCCAAGCATCTCTTGCGAAATGGTCGCCAGCTAGAAAAATACTTGAACTGTACTCTAGGGTTCATGCTATTTAGAGCGGCTCACATTGGTCGACTGTAAAGAGGGTTGAGGAATTAAGCGACCAAGCTAGCAAACGGAAACACGCACGACGAGAAGAGGCGACTTCATAAGGGCCCACGCCGTAAAGTGTGATTTCGCCTCATCATAGGTTAACTGTCCATTCCCGCTGCGATGATCATTAATCATGCAGAATGCCAACGACTGATGCTGGCGACGTACACTTCTAGCTGTGTGAAAATTGCCACTAGTCAGTCCCTAAAAGATAACAATGCAGGAAATGTGACAAACGATATCCATATCATTGTGACCGTAAAAATCGGACGCCCATGCGATGAACGAGTTCCTGGAGAAAACAATCGTATAGTTAATTTTCAATCTCCTACTCCAGGGCATAGAAATTTACCGATTGATTATTTTACTCAATACCCACCACTCTGGCCCTAGAATCACTTTGAAAATTGCACCTATCGCCCTGCTATGGAATACCTACCGATATCCTCTGTTGTCTGAATGTACCGTGAGTAAGTCGAGGCTTAAAAGGAAAACTTAACCCACCCGCCAAGTCTGCCCAAGTTTCCGGGCCCATATCCACGGCTGAGCCTATACAAGTGTAGAGTTAAATAAGCATCCAATGACGTCATGAGTTGGGATGTATTCACTCTTCCCCATTCGCAGAGCGAAAACAAAATTGGAGGTTTACCAGATGACTTCGCAAGATCATCGATGGCCTTCGACATGCGCGCATATTCTGCCATGATTCGTTAAACTATCCACAAGAGAAAAGAGGGTGCCATGCATCCGTACTTCCAACTAGTCCTTCTTTTACAACTTCATCGAAAGGGGCTAAATACAGCTGTCAAGATCATAATCAGAGAAAGAAAAGACATGCGTACCACCGCAATTATCATATCTTCGTCGTTTAAGTGAATAGCATAATATGACATGTTCAAACAACGCACTTGAGAAGGTCGAATCCCCAATCCTGGAACAATTTGATGTCTCTGGAATTCGTCCACCAATAAAGTCAGCCACAAAGCTCGCAAAAATACCACCATCAGACGGACCTCGCCTCGTTCTGAAAAGACCCAGGGTATTTCTGACATGTTACCCATCCTGAATCACTATACTAGTAAAGCCTGTGGTCAACTGATGGTACTCCCTGTGTCTTACATCTCGAACCTACAATGCCCGATTTACTGTCATAGAAAGAGGCTTGAGCCATGATGGACGAGCGTCTTAGTAAGTGCATGCACTTACAGTCCTAACTGACGAAGTTGGTGTGTAAGATACTTCATGCCCGACGGGAAACGTTCCTTGTCTGCACAGAAGTTGAACGATAGGGGACCGAAGAAAAATGACCAACTTACTGGCGACAATGTCACCAGAAGGGCTACGCTCTTTTTCGGCATAGCAGTCGTCAAGATTCATATGATCGTATCCCACATCCTAATAGGTCACTGTCAGCACAGTTTGTATATCGAATGATGAGAAAGATGGACTTGCTATAAGTCCTAATGATTTCATAAGGCTAGCTGTGTCTAGGATCCTAGTCTCGTTAACATCACACTGTAAAGATATTCGGTGGGTGAGCAGTGCACGTGAGGATATTGCAACGGACATAGAACGCGTTCCATGCTAAACAACCATTAGTGGAGAGATTGGATAAGAGAACGAGGTTAACGTACTATTGTAGCCCATGACTGGGAACGAAACTCAAAATCAGTGTAAATTATAAGAGGAACATTGACGAACAAGGTAATCGCCCAACTGTGGACTGAGGTTTCGTATCCCTCTCCGGAGGTGGAAGAGCTGTGTTGTATAGATAGAAAAAAGTGGCTGCAAGAGCTGCGACGAACAAGAAGGCCACCGCAAGCAGCAAGGTTCTAAGAGTCAGGACAAGGGTGACCTTGAAGTCGGATATCTTTTTGAAAGGGGTATCATTGGGTATTAATCTATGACCTGGCTCATGTGGAAGTAAAGCTGCTGGAGGTGTGAGACTAAGGAAAACTGAAGGAGTAGGACATACGCTCTTCCGACTCATTGCCAGGTGGATATGAGTTCATTACAACAAATTATGGATTATATAATCAGCTACTTAGATTGGAAACTCTCTGTCCTCGTCCAAACATCTCAACTTGAGAAATACGTCCGTTCCTACGCAGCGTCAGATAAGTATTCAATAGAAAGAAATTGAACCTGATCTCACCCCAGCCCTCCAGACTCATTAAATCCAGAGATCCTCCAAAGTATCTTAGCAAATGTCAGCTTTAGTGTAATAATATCAGTTTCGTCTACTTATACCTCGCGTACAACTGGCTCATAGGCAGTCCATATCCCAGCCCTGCAATCGTTCCCAGTCCTGTCTGTAGACCTTTCCCAGTAATTTCGCCGAATAAATTCGCTTCTCCAGAACCACCACTTCCGATAGCTGCACTTCCCCCCACATGCTGAGCAGCGTAGGGACCACCTCCACCCCCATCATCAAACTCCTCTGCTCCTCTTCCCGCCGTCGTAAATGCATATGAAAATATACGCGCCATATTTGCTTGAGACACCCCTCCCCCTTCGTCACGTATCCGCAATGAAAAGTACGGAATTGCGTCTTTTATTGTCGAGGGACGCGACAAGGTGATCGTTATAGGTGCCAATGGGCGAGAGGGTGTGTTATGTTTCAAGTGATGTTCAACCGTTGCACGAAACGCGTTTTTGAGTATTTCTGTCAGCATGTACTCCAGGTGAACGGGAACGTAGCTGAGGGCAGAGCAACGCCTTAGATTAGAGAATAGTAAAGGGAAAGAGACGTACGGAAACGTTGCATCCACGTCACCATCGATCACCACTGGCGGGCTTGCTCCCAGCGTTGCCTCACATAGCTCAGACACGAATGAGCTACACATCTTGATCATTCCTTTAGGAGAGCATTCTACATCCACCACACCCACATGACTCATATCAGCTTCTGGATTCTCCAGGGCTTGTGAAAGCGCGATGTGCTGCTCTGCGATGAGCCTCACTGATATGCGGTTTCTAATGGCACTGTTGAGGAAGTCGCTAATTTGCGTAGGCGACATGTACCGCGAGCACTCCTGGAACCTAGACGCAGTCAAGTCCATTTATCGTGTAGTTACATGATTTAAGCTTCACTTACCCCTTCGCCATCGTCGGAATGTCGTTTGCATGACCCTGCACAAGATCTGCAAGTTCCTCCGCAAATTTAGCGTTTTCTGCAAGGGTGGAAATGGGTGGATGTGTCGCTAGCCAGCGGAAGCTTTCTCTGTATGCATTGAGCGTATTTGCGACGTAGGGGTTGGTACCGACGATGAAGGGCAGAGCTTCTAGAGAACGCACGCGTGTTGCTAATCTGTGGGGTATCTCGAGCAGTGCACAGTTCACCGATGTGAGGACAGATTCTGGCGTAAGAGGGTGTCCAAACGAAAGTAATGTCGAGAGATTGAGGGGGCGGAGGGTCAAGGAGGCATACTTAGAGAGCAACTCTGACAGCTCGGGGGATGAAGGCTGTGGTGCCAATCGAAAATAATGTGGTCGTCGTCGTGACGATGGCGAAGTGCTAAGTGTCGACGTTGCTCTCACCTGCGAGCTCACTGCCCGCACTGGAGCCTTGGTGGATGCCAGAGCCATGCTTGGTGGTGGCTGACTCGGTTCAGATCCGTCCGAATGTTTGCTCATTTCATTTCATGCAACCACACAACGCGTAAAATAAGAAAATGTATATATAACGGGATAGCACAGGATCTAATTGTACACTTGATATAGCGGTCTGTAAATAACGTTAGAAAGTGTAAACAGAACCGTTGTCGCACAACGCACGTTGACGAAAATTTCGTTCCTTGTCTGACAACCTTCTCAACTGCGTCCAGAAAATCACGCTCGGTCGCCACCTTTCTCCGCGCTCGGATTGCAAACATGCCTGCCTGTGAGACATTTATGTCAATCAATGGTCGGACTCAGTCGTCTGAACGTACCTCCGTCGCAACAGACCGCAGTTCAGCACCAGTGGTGTTGGGACATAGACGCGCTATAAGGTCAAACCGAATGTCCCTCTCCACGCTCATACTGTAAATCCACAAGTCAACGTTGCGGGAATTAGAGTCCAATCGGAACACAATACCTCCGAGCATGGATTCGTAGAATATGTGCGCGACCCTCATTATCCGGAAGCGCAAACTCCACGCGTCGATCAAGACGTCCTGGTCGTAGAAGGGCAGGGTCAAGTGTATCAGGTCTAATGAAGACATGATAAGCAAGTGCATGCAAATCTGAGTATAAAAAACCGACCGATTCGTGGCCATTAGCACTTTAATGTTCCCTCGAGGGTCAAATCCATCCAGTTGGTTGATCAGCTCCAACATTGTTCTCTGCACCTCGTTATCACCACCAGCCCCGTCATCGAATCGCGCACCACCGATAGCATCAACTTCATCGAAAAAGATGATGCACGCCTTCTTACTTCGAGCCATCTCGAAGAGCTCACGAACCATCCTTGCGCCCTCACCGACGTACTTTTGAACGAGTTCGGACCCAATAACGCGAATAAATGTAGCATCCGTGCGATTTGCCACAGCGCGCGCACATAGAGTCTTCCCAGTTCCGGGAGGACCATAGAGTAGGATACCCTTTGGAGGGTCAATTCCAAGATTGACAAAGCGTTCAGGCTTTAAATTAACCGTTAGACGAAGATGCACGATATAGAATTCGAAACTTACTGAAAGCAGTGGCGTCTCGACGACTTCTCGAAGCTTCTCAATCTGCTCCTTGCAACCACCAACATCCGAGTATGTGACGTCTGGCTTTTCTTCAACTTGCATCATTGTAACCGAGGCATCGATTTTAGGGGGTAGCGGAATTTGTATCTGGTATTTTGTGCGATCGACGCTGAAGCAGACGTAAGCGTAAGAAATGAAAAAAGGACAGGTGTTACTTACCCAACACGCATGCCCTCTTCAATATCGGTTGCAGCCACACGATCACCGAGGCCCACGACGAACTTGGCGATCTGCTTGATGTTGATAACATATTTATCTTGCTCGTCTGCGCCCTTTTGTCCCTGGACTGCACCAGCAGGATTGACAGCTTTTGCAGCTTCAGCACGTTTAGGGTCCACAGGAATGATCTTTGTACATCTTGCAACTTGGAGGGGATGCTCTTCACTCATACGCTGCCTGTCAGCAGCAAGATCCCACAGGTTTGGGGAAGCAAGTCCGGTGTCGGATTCCT
Organism: Tephrocybe sp. 9980TJB; assembly: GCA_018220975.1. Classification (NCBI taxonomy): domain Eukaryota; kingdom Fungi; phylum Basidiomycota; class Agaricomycetes; order Agaricales; family Lyophyllaceae; genus Tephrocybe; species Tephrocybe sp. 9980TJB. Next base: position 82,301 of record JABAJU010000045.1, read on the forward strand.
TGACGCCTGATAAAGTTGAGCAGTGTAATAAGTCGCAGTTGACGACATTGAATACCAAGAGTCTCGTTTATGCGCTTCTGTATATCCTTGATGTCTCCTTCGACTTGCTTCAGCCTTTGTGCATATGGACCTTGTCCCTAGTTAAGTCTAGTTAGAAAAGGACTTATACAGGGACACTGCATCAAAGCATACGTATGTCTTGAGGATCTGTATATCGCTGTCATCGAGAGCTATATAAAGGCATGAGTTTGGTTGAATGCTAGCAAGAGAACACGCACCAACTATCTTCTCGTCTGCCTTGTCGTCTACTTTCTTTTCGTCTAGGCGAAAGGTTAGCAAGGAACAAAGACGCGTAAATAGAGCGCACATTTCTCCCAGTCGCTGAAATCGAGTCAGTAGAATATCATAGACGATGGCGACGAGAACTTACGTTTTGGGTGGCATTGTTGGGTGAAGACAGAGTTACCAGATGTCTTCAGAGAAGGTATTACGCGTCTAATCACGTGACGCATTCGGCGACGGCCGAGGAATATGGTTGTCCAAGGCGGGAGGACTTTACAGAACGACGCCATGGCTGGAGCACTACCCAACGCACGTAGGGACCTCCCTAAAATCAGAGATGAGGACAGGGAATCCCGCTTCGGCCAAGTATTTGGTGTCTCAGGACCCGTCGTCGTCGCAGAGAACATGATCGGTGCCGCTATGTACGAGCTTGTTCGTGTCGGACACGATGAACTGGTTGGAGGTATGTCGCCTGCGCACTGATTGCAATCAATACTTACCAGTTTCCAGAGGTAATCCGTATAGAAGCCGATAAGGCCACCATCCAGGTCTACGAGGAAACATCTGGTGTTACTGTCGGTGATCCCGTCCTGCGGACTGGAAAGCCTCTGAGTGTTGAGCTTGGGCCTGGTGGGTAATCTGCAAGAATCTTCATCGTCTCACTTCTCATCTTATGTAGGTCTTATGGGTAACATTGTCGATGGGATTCAACGGCCGCTGCGTGTACGGCCTTTTCGCGCCTTCTGAGATATCTAATGCTTATTCTTCGTACTTGGCCACAGTCCATTCAAGAACTATCCAAATCAATCTATATTCCCCGTGGTATTAACACCGAGGCTCTCGACAGGAATGTACAGTGGGATTTCAAGCCCGCTTCATTTAAGGTGTGTGGCTTACTTACACCTTTTGAAAGCACAAATCACTCAGATTGCTCAGGTCGGTGATCACATCTCAGGGGGTGACATATTTGGTGGCGTCTACGAAAACTCGCTCCTTGATAACCACAAGATCATGCTCTCTCCTCGCGCGTTGGGCACTATCACCGACATCGCTGACAAAGGAAGCTATGGCATTAATGTATGTTTAGCTTGTAAGACTTGCTACCGGTCTTCATTCTCGTTGAACAGGATATTGTGCTCGAGACTGAGTTTGAGGGCAGGACTACCAAACACACCATGATGCAACTTTGGCCTGTCCGTGCTCCTCGTCCTGTCTCAGAGAAGAAGACTGCAGATTTCCCTCTTCTGACTGGTCAACGCATCCTCGACGCCTTGTTCCCGTGGGTTGTTTTGCTATTAACGTTCACTGTTTACTTAAATGCGTCCTCAAGTTGCGTTCAAGGTGGTACCACTGCAATTCCGGGAGCATTCGGTTGTGGAAAGACTGTCATTTCTCAAGCGCTTTCCAAATTCTCTAACAGCGACATCATTGTTTATGTCGGATGTGGAGAGCGTGGTAATGAGGTTTGCTATTTCAGCTTTGGTTCAAGTCTCTCTGTTCACCTGTTTGCAGATGGCTGAAGTATTAATGGAGGTATGATCCTATTCCCTATTGATTGGAATCCACTAATTATCTCTTTAGTTCCCTGAACTAACTATGGAAATTGGTGATCGTCAAGAACCTATTATGAAGCGCACTACATTGGTTGCAAATACCTCGAACATGCCTGTCGCCGCCCGTGAAGCTTCCATTTACACCGGTATCACACTCTCAGAGTACTTCCGCGATCAGGGATCCAATGTGTCTATGATGGCCGACTCTACATCGCGTTGGGCTGAGGCCCTGCGTGAAATCTCTGGACGATTGGCAGAAATGCCTGCAGACTCCGGTTACCCCGCCTACCTTGGAACTAAACTTGCCAGCTTCTATGAGCGTGCTGGAAAAGTTGTGTGTCTGGGCAACCCTTCACGTGAAGGTACAGTCTCCATTGTTGGCGCGTCAGTACGATTCTCGTCAGTTTTACGGCTCTGCTGACGACAATATTCGACAGCGTATCTCCCCCTGGCGGTGATTTCTCAGATCCTGTTACATCAGCGACTCTTGGTATTGTTCAAGTGTTCTGGGGTCTTGACAAGAAGCTCGCACAGCGCAAGCATTTTCCGTCAGTCAACTGGTCTGTGTCATACTCCAAGTATACAAAGGTTCTAGAACCCTACTATGAGAGTACGGAACCAGGATTTGTGGAGCTACGCACAAAAACGAAGGAAATTCTACAGAAGGAGGAAGATCTTGCGGAAATCGTGCAGCTTGTTGGAAAGAGTGCATTGGGCGAGAATGACAAGATCACTCTTGAGGTGGCGAGGATGCTCAAGGACGACTTCCTGCAGCAGAATGGTATGAGTGAATACGACAGATACTGCCCCTTCTACAAGACGAGTGCAATGTTGCGAAACTTTGTGGGATTCCATGATGCAGCGGTGCGGGCAGTTTCACAGGGCGACCTTACGTTTGCGAGGATAAAAGATGCGACTGGCGACTTGATGTTTAAGTTGTCGCAGATGAAGTTTGAGGTGAGTTATGTTGGAGCAAATAAAACTTTGTGATCTCATTTTTACACAGTCTCCATCGCAAGGAGAGGCGTCCATCAAGCAGAAGCTGGACGGGCTGCACAGCGAGATCCAGGATAAATTCCGTCAGCTGGCGGAGTAGATGTTTCGTAGTTAATAATACTAGTGTTTCAGATCTCGTGCCCTCAAATGACGCGCTGCGCTTACTCCCTATATATACCGCTTTTCTCTATCCTTCCCACCCCAATGTTCTTCCTATCCGCCCTCTTGGTCGGTGCCTTAGCGACTGCTTTCGCCGACAATGCCAGCCAGCAACCTCTGACCCTCCGTTCTGCCCATCATTGGTCTTCAAATGAGACAATATATACGGCTCTTGGTAGTCGCAAAGAGTAACGACATTAATCCTTTATGCCTTTTCCTGCAATTCCAATGCGTTCATAGATTTTCTAAGCTGAACAAGGCCATCAATTTTGCAGAAAACATCGCAACTGTTCTCAACGATCGCTCCGCTGCGTAAGTTTTTTTGAGGTCGTGACGCCTTTGGCTCAGCTTGCCGCACAGCATAACCTTCTTCGCGATTCCCGATAAGGCCTTGCATAAACCTCGTCGACGTCATGGCGACATCATCTCATTATTGGACTACGCCTCCTACTTTGATCTTACTGATGCTATTGGGCTACTTGAAGAATTTGAATCACAGGGAAACGGCAACGCAAATGACAAGGAAAAGCGCAAGAAAATGTTGAAGAAGATTGTTTCAGCTATTCTCTCGTACCACATTCTCCCCCGCATGCTCGATGCGAAGCAGCTTGCCACAAATAATACGTTTGCGACCCATCTTGTTTTGCCCAAAGCCCTCCATCACCAGCCACTTCGCCTCAGGATTGCACATAGCCTCATCTCGCCGCTCCTTACCATCAACTTCTACAGCAAAATTGTCAAACTTGATAATAAAGCGTCTAATGGTGAGCCTCAGCCTCTGTAAATCATGCGTTCAGAGTTTTTCTTAAGGACCTACAAGGCGTCATCCATGTCATAAATCATCCTCTGCTTCCTCCACCTCCAGATTTCCAGGAACTTTTTCTAGCGCCTTCGATCTTCGCTACATTTGTAAGTTCCGCCGCTTTTATTCAAATTGTAAGGGTGTCATGTACTTGAATCACAGACGTCAGCAATACAGCGCACAGGTTTGACGAATGCCTTGGACTTGCATTTTGCGCATGGCCAAAAAGGGGGAAAATGCTCTATCAAAGGGGCGAAGGCAGTCACTGTATTTGCTCCCACGAACCGTGCATTTCAAGACCTTCCAGCGAAACTCAGGCTCTTCCTCTTTTCTTCCTTCGGCACTCGCGCTCTAAGAAAGATTCTTCAATATCATATCGTTCCTAATATAATTTTTCACACAGGTATTGCCAGGCTTGTGGACTCTGATATATTTCTATTAACAATCCTAACAGATTACCTGTATAATAGGACTGACGACTCTGAACATGTGGAGTGGTTGGATGATATGTACTTTAATTTCAAGTATCCTGGTGCATTTTCTCAAATGGACGAATTGGATCACTGGCTTCAACCTGAAGCTACAGGCAAACGCCTGCCTCACCCTGAGCCCATCGAATCTTACGAGGCTCTACTCGCCACCGCCCTAGCTAACCACTCCCTGCATGCTCATGTGGAGAAGTTCAAGTTCAGAGTTCCTATTCCAGGCCCCCATAAACCCCATATCATCACCACTCACTTGTCCATCAACGGCCATCGAGTTGCCGCGCCAGATGTCACTTCTTTGAACGGCGCTGTTCACATCATAGAGCATCTGCTTGATCCTAGAGGACATGAACAGACAAGCCTGTCTCATTCGAGCTGGCACGATTGGGAGACATGGTTGCCTCAGTGGGCAGCACAAGGCTGAGTTGATATTTCATAAGTAAATAATCCAACCACAAGATTTCCGTCTGTATCAGATTAATGCAGTATCAGATAGATCAATATGATGTATCTATATGTCAGAACTACGACCATTTACGTACTCTCCGCTTCATCCTTTTGTATTCTCTTCTGGGCTTGGCTTCCTGTCTAGGCCACTTCCCCTCATGCCTTTCGCCCCTGCAAGACGTATGTGGACACGAGTTTTACAATGCGCATTCCATTCTCGGCCTTCTTCTACCATGAAAGGCCGGTCTTCGTGAATAGTGCAAGTTGTGCAAATACGTTTTTGCCTAGCATTCAGGGCTGAAATGGGACTAAAGCATTTCCGTGAAACCAAATCGCTAGGAAAACAGCACCACTCACTCTGCTGGTTTCTTTTCGATGCTCATCATCTTCTTTGCACTCTCAGATAAAGTGAAAGGCTCGGGTAACTCTTGTCGAGACAGGAAGCCTGTACCAAAGCTTGGTCTGTGAAACGGAATAAGATAAGAAGAAGAAAAAACAAGCCTTCGGTGAGTTGGATGCCTAGATCTCGCACATTCCTCTTCCAGTTTTCACCCAACACTAAGGAGCCTTAGTTATCAGGTATGAAAATCATTGTCGTCGGAAAGATTTACCTGTGGCATCCAAAAGATATGCCGAGACCGATGGCTCTTCTGCAGTATTTCCCATATATACCGCCGGCAAGAGTTTGTTGCGAATCCAGGATATTTGCCTCTTCGCATATTGTCGTGTTGAGAGTTTCATGCGTTCAACTGCATCGTCGAATGTCTTCTGTGAAGCCTCTGGTGCGGAGATATAATCATGGAATTCCTTATAACCTGTTGCAAGTTATTTCGAAGCGAAAGCCACGATAAACACACGAACCAATGGACTGGTAGATTCCCAAAGTGTAGTCCGTGTTGTCTTCACCGTGTGAGCCATTGCTTGCAGCCGCTGCTATACCACGCAGGGCACGAATCTCCGACAAAAGCCCTTGCTAAAAATGATTAGACGTGCATCGATGATGGAAGAGCAGGCATACATCTATCATTTTATCGACGCGCTCATTGAGTCGTTGCTCCAGAACTGTTTGTTCAGCCCATAGCCAGAAACAGAGCGTATCAAATCTGCAATATTTCAGGATCTACTCAAGGCGAGGATTAAGTTTGAAGAACCTTGGTTTGCTTGAGGAACGATCCTGCGTCTGCTGAAGCATTATCTCGCTGGGCCGTCTGCCCGTATCTTTGATGATATAGAGACTTCGGAGGACTTTGCGGGTGTCCTTCCAGTGCCAACGATTTGCTACAGGTGGATCGAGGATAGACAGGACATTGTGAAGCCTGTACGCAGAATCAGGGTCTGAGAGCGCAGAAGGTGGAAGTTCCGGGAGGTTTTGAAATAGAGCGAGAAGGTCAGGGGGGAGTGAACTGATTACTTCAATCAGTTCTTGACTCATCATAGTGGGCCGGGGCTGGAGAGATTCATGGGTACCAGTCTCAACCGCGAGGCGGTTGGGAAATATGAGATGCTGCATCCAGTATGCAGTTCCTCCAACTACTATAGGAACTTCATTTCTCTTATGTGTTTCTTCGATCTATGAAAAAGCGGACTCGTTATTGGACCACGAAAGAATGCAGTATCTGAATTCACCTCCTTGAGAGCATCTTGCACCCATTGTCCGACAACATATTGCTCACCAGGAGATTTAAATCCCATCAAGAGATGCTCGATACCTTGCTGCTCTGTCTCCGGAACTTTGTTCGTTATTATATCCATTCCTCGATATACTTGCATCGAATCCGCGTTAATGATCCTTGCACCACGCCAACCATCTTTGCGCGCGTCACGACCCAGATGAAGAGCAAGCTCGATAGCCAAGTTGGACTTGCCGACGCCTGTCGTACCACATATTGCAATCAGTGGCCGAAAGTTCATCAAGGAATGTTTGTTACTTGAAAGGCTGAAGTTGATGTCTGTTTGTGACATAATTTGTAACTCTTAAGAATAAGTATCATTTAGACCACCCGTTCGTCGTTCAGTATATGTACTCATTTGAAGTAGAGGCATTCACAAGGAGAGAATAATAACAAAAATGGGTTATATCTGCCAATCAGCTTTGATTAAATCGGCTGCTCTTTCTGCAAATATATATACTGGCGCTTGTGTGTGCGCGCTTGGTATATATGGCTGCTAACTGTTATCAGATTGCCAGACCTTCCCAAAGGTATGCTCCTACGTACTAGAACAGATGCATCAACTACGCGTATACCGCTGAGACCTTTGATTCGGAAGTCAGGATTGACAACTCCATAGGTCGATCCTTGTGCGGTCATGCTATTTGTACCAGTGCAATGCGCAGAGGTTCCTGTGAAGTTTCGGATATATGAATCAAGGAGAACATCACTGTTGGCGTTGGCAAGGGTGCTATATGGTTGCAAGACATAACCCTCCCATGCAGGGCCATCGAGGAATCTCATTGCGCTTTTAACTGCTTCTCGCATGACCATGATGTCGAGAGCCGTTTCAAGAAAGCCCGGGTCAATGAGAGGCGAACCGAGGGAATCGTTGGACTGGAGCTTGATAGAGCCACCTGGACAGAGTTATTACTACATGGATCTACTTATAAGGTTAACTTACGAGAGGTTGGAGCAACAACACGCGTCGTTATACCAACAAAGCTGCCGGTGGGAGGTGTTTCTCCAACAAAGCCGTTCTAGATATGCGCGTTAAGTCAAAGATATGGATGTTAGAACCTCTTACTGAGAAACCAAGCTCGTAATGAGGACTGTCTGGTCCAGAAGCAGGATCTTCTTCATCCAGCTTTGCTGTGGATAAACGTGCAAAGAAAAGTTGTGTCGCGAAGGTATCTACCAAAGGCCCTTTCTGTGTTCTCATCCAAGAATTGAGTAGATCGTCAGAAAGGGTCATGTTTTGGTTGATCGAATCATAGGTTTTATGCCCATCTACGACCCAGTTGTTTGCGAGACGCGGATGGTCTGTCATATTCTTGCCTACGTCCGGCAAATGATGAGCAGAGGTTATGTTGAATTTTTCGACTTCGTCCTTGTCTCCGATGCCAGAATTTAGTAGGATGAATGGAGAGCCAACTGTTCCTGCTGAGAGAATGAGCTCTTTTCGGGCGGAGATCGTATGCCTAAAACCTGGATGTACACGTAAGTAGGAGAATGAACCCATGATATTGTGAAAAAAAGACCTCACCTCCGACGGACTGCGTAAATTCAACTGTCTCGAAATTTTTCCCGTGCGTAGCTGATAAAACTCTGGTCACTTGGGTGTTCACCAAAACATGTAGATTGTCCCTGTTGGTAAACTGTGGACTGAGATAAGACGTGGCCGAGCTACTGCGCACGCCTCCTTGGATAGTCGCCTGTAACCATCCTAGGTTCAAGTTCCTTGAGTAAGTTACTCGATAAAGCCAAGGGGAGCATAGCACTACCTAGGCCCAACAAATTCCCGGAATTCATATCTTGGTTGTAAGTGAACTCTTCTAAGTCATGCGTCGTCTGTATCACTAAACTGTCGATGAATTGAGGGTGACCTGGTAGGCTGACAAAATTTATGCCACGGAAACCGTGAATGGAGGGTTCATATTCCCCACGTATGTTGTGGTGGTCTGCAGGCGCAATAAAATGTTCGTTCTGCATCCTTAGAGAAAAGAAGGATGAAGAGTGTGAGGCCACTCACTCTGTGGATATAGGGCTGAACTGCTGCCCATGACCAACCAGAATCTTGAGTGACCTTGGCATATCGATCGAAGTCCTCTGAAGACCCCCTAGTGTAGAACATGCCATCTTATGTAGGTAGCGACAAGTTTAAGAAATAGTATAAAAGAGTAAAAGATGATGAAAAAACCCACTTATTGAGGTACTTCCGCCGAGGACATGACCGCGGGGGAAAGGAATAGAACGATTCTCAAGACCGCTCTGAGAAGTTGTTGTAAAGTTCCAGTCATATATGGTATTAGAGAGTCGAGTACAGAAAAAAGGGACCTGAGTCGGCAGCGCATCTTTGTTTCTGCGCAATATATGCAGGATTAAGTTAGTGGAGGAATAGGTTGAATCTATAAGCACGTACGATCCCCCCGCCTCCAAAAGCAATATGTTGAATTGTGAGTTTTCTGATAAACGGTTGGCTAGCACACTTCCTGCAGCACCGGCTTGAAGAAACAATCTTAGGGTGACAAAAACAGGCCTTGGCTTGGGCAACTGACCACCAATGATCACAAAATCGTACACGATCGAAGGCAGACTTTCAAAATGTTCATACACCGCACCTAACACCTGTTGTACGTTCAATAGTCCAAAAAGAACAGCACAAGAGGGATACAGCATGGCAGAATGTCCCTGAGAATGGTCCCGTTATACTGTGAGAGAAACTCATTTTTCTTAGAAGCTACGTTTATCACAGTGTGACTCCGTGAGGATTTGAAAAAGAAATTGAAAGTTGTTTGATGTTGTTGTATTTCCTTCTAACCACTCGAAAATGTCGACCCAACTTCGGGCAGTCCGTGTCACTCTTGCTAATTTACGTCCTGCACCTGGGTCCCAGCACAAGGTGTGTGCTTTACTTACCATCTAGAAATTCTGTGGACAAACAATGTTATAGCAAAAACGTGTCGGAAGAGGTCAAGGCTCTGGCTATGGAAGGACCGCTGGTAGAGGTTCAAATGGTCAAAAGTCGCGTTCTGGAGCAGGGATAAAGCCTGGCTTCGAGGGTGGTCAAACTCCTATCACCAAGCTATTCCCCAAGCGTGGTTTTATCAATAAGTACCCCCAACACTTTTCCACTTCTGTTCAGACTTACGATATCTTTCTGCGTGCAGGAACGCCAAGACTTGGGCTCCAGTGAATCTTGACAGAATACAGCATTGGATAGACCAGGGGCGTCTTACTTCCTCGCCTGAACAGCCAATAACTGCGAAGGAGTTGTTGCTTAGCGGTTGCGTTCATGACGCTCATGATGGAATAAAAATCCTCGGAGATGTATGTTTCTACATATATTGCAAAGCAGAGCCCTTACAACTACCTCAGGGTGCTGAGCACTTCAAGACCCCGATATATATAAAACCCTCTCGAGCTTCCAAAAGTGCAATCAAGGCAATAGAGAGTAACGGCGGAAAGGTTGTCTGCCAGTACTACAATCCCCTTGCCCTACAGGATTGTGTTAAGGGCCGAACGGACAGAGTTGCTGCAGCTCCTACCCGTCGTGAAGATATCGGTACGCCTGCTGCTGTATTGATGCAACTTCTGTGCCCCTAATTTTCCGTATAGTATGGTATTCCAAGTACCAGAACAGGGGATACATTTCTCCTGGTACCCTTCAAGCGCTGGGAGATCTGCCTTTTGTAGAGGAGAGATGGAAGTCTCTGGCGAAACAGCTTGGTGCATGGAAGAAACAAGATTTTGATATACAGAAGAAATGAGCACCCAGCTACTTATTATATTTCATGGTTAATTCATATAAGTACATGTCACGTACTATCTATTTGCATCCTATCAGGAGATAAACTACGACTACGGGAATGGAATGGGGGCCTCGATCCAGAACGCGAACGACTTGGGGACCGTGATAGATAACGAGAAGCGGCGTCTGAAGGAGATCTACTACGCGATGTAGGCCTCCCATTTTGTCGGGGACTGACACTTCTGCTTCTGCCTCTACTCCTAGATGTGCTCCGGCTTCGACTTCTACTGGGGTTCCGACTCCTCGGTTCACTCCCGCCCTCGCTCTTGCCCTCCATCGCGTCCAGGAGGCGGCTTTTACGAGGCCCAATATCGCCGGTTTCTTCAAGTACTTGTCGTTTGGGAAGGCGAGGTAATATGATGTCGCACACCCTCTCTTCAGTGAGGAGGGAGTAGACATATTCGTCCATGAATGTCAATGTGTAACCGGCTTTAGGAGACTGTGAAAGATATGCAAAGTATTGAAAATTCCATGAACATACACATATCGCGTGAGCGAAGCTTGCTATAGTCTTTTAATAACGGCTCTAATAGTTCGTACACATCGACTGCGCGGAATGTTAGTCGGATGTAAAAAGCAGCTAGAGCGCGCAGATATCTACAATATGTCAGTCCTGTATCATAGTAAAGCAAGGCGGAGACTTGCTTGAATTCCTCTGCGCGTAGATATTCCACGAGGATCTCTTTCTCCGGCTGGATTTGCAGCAACTTGAGAACAAGACACATGAATGTGGTTGGCCTTTGGTTGCCATATACGCCGCCAATATATGTGACCTCTATAGCCTTGTCAATTAAGCTTTCAGCTGTAAGATAAATTCAATGAGTGAAGAGTAGGAAGAAATTGGGCAGGAGATGTACCGGTCAAGGCAAAACAATGTTCTTTCCAGTAGCTTGACTCATAAATGCGATTTCTGATGACAGTTTCGACTAGAAACTGAGGAACATAAGTATTGATTAGAATTACAAGAAGAACTTGCTGACCTGTGGGTTCTTGCCATGGATTGCTTGTGCACCTGCGACAGTGGTATTGGCCATGAAGAGCGTTGATTGGTCCTGTTGCTTTTGAGAGGCTGCGGATCACCGGGCCGAGATAGACCGCGCAGATTAAATCATGAACAGATGATGATGATGAATAGAGATGGATTTCGACGCAAACAGTCATTCTCACCGCCGCCGTAAGCCCTTTCATTATGAAATAACCTTTTCTCATTTGAATGGACAGTTAATCCACTTACAAACGAGTATATTCTCGTTTCGCCTCATCGCACCAAGCGTCCATGGCTTGGTCAGACTGAGGCGCCTCAGTCTCTAGATCTCCCTGCGTATGATCCAGGTTGCTACCTATGTCCTGGTAATGCACGTTCCAGTGGACAGAAGAATCCAATATATGAGCATACACATACTTTTGTCAATGACTTTTCCGCTGTCTTGCCCGCACCTGCCCCTGAAGCTCCTGTTGCGCCCCATCCATTGCTCACAACAAATCCTGTCCATGGCGCTTGCGATGTCTTGATCTTTCATCCTAGACATGACCTCACTCTTGCAAGGCTATCGGTGCCTGATATTGAGCAGATCGTCGATGAGTGGATCAGGGTTTATCAGTTGAGAGGCACTCAGGATGGTATCAAATATGTCCAGATCTTTGAGGTACGATCGACCTTCTCAGTAGTATGTATTGCCTTCGATGATTTGATCGCTCGATAGAACAAGGGTGCCATTATGGGATGTTCCAATCCACACCCCCATGGACAGGTTTGGTCCCTGTCCGAGATTCCAACCTTGGCTGCGACGGAACTTGCGTCGCTTCGGAGATATTCGACATCCGAAGTTTCAACAACAACTGCACCTCGTGGCCCTAAAGGTATTTACTGGTATACCATCCATACTTCTCGAGGTTTGACAACTCGGAGCAGGAAGGCCGTGCTTGTTGTGTGAATACGCTCATGCGGAGATTAATTTTCCTGAAGAAGAAGGTCGTACCGTTATAAGGAATTGTCACTGGGTTGCATTGGTACCTTGGTGGGCTACTTGGCCATTTGAGATTTTACGTGAGTCTGATCTACCACTAAATATAACTTTGCCCGCTTAGCCACGGGTAGTCCTTCCTTACAAGCGGCATATACCTTCACTTGCAGACCTATCTGCGGATGAACATTCGTCTCTAGCTGAGATTCTGTCAAAATTGACAAGAAGATACGACAATCTGTTTTCTTGTCCATTTGCGTATTCAATGGGCATACATCAACGGCCCATTCCAGTCCGAGATGCGTCAGACGAAGAGAACGTCGCTCACCTGCATTTCCATTTTGCACCGCCTTTGCTGAGGAGCGCAAGTGTCAAAAAATTTTTGGTTGGGTTAGTGGTTAGCTGTGGCGCACCCTCTGTACCTCAATTAACAGATATGTTTTAGTTTCGAGTTGATGGCTGAGGCGCAACGTGATCTTACGCCTGAACAGGCTGCTGCTAGACTCAGGGCATGTTCTGAGAAGCACTATCTTGACAAGGATTAATGATATTTGGAGGGTTGAATGGATCACTCCATAGAGCAAACTGTATTCGAAGTTTAGACGCTGTACTACTTGCCATCAATCTGAAGCCACATAGACCAATACGTCTTCTCTTCTTCATTTCCATTAAAGACCCAATTGACCTTTCTAATATGGGTATATCCTTCTTCTAAATTCGGTTCTTCAAAGTTAGAGCGGAAACCAGTGAACCCGATATACGGAATGAGCTCTCGTTTAGGCTGAGAAGTTGAGTAATATATTAGTTCAGGATGAGATTGAATCGCTTGAATCAATGCTCTTACCTCGGCTGCAGCAATGGAAGGGGGCAGGTTGAAAGCTCGATAGAGATTATTGTGCCATGCAAGCTCAAGAGAGCCAGTGAAATAGAAGCATCTAGCTGGAATATCCAACTGTTCGGCAACCTTGAGATAATACTTCCGTGTAGCTGTATCGCGGTTTGTGTTATCTTAACATCGATGTGAGTTGGTTTTGTGGTGAAGCAGAGCTATGATAAAACGAACCGATAACACAACTCTTACCCTCTTCCAGAGTTTTTCTTGTCTCCCTGATACATTTATCACGCGTCTTCAACTCGTCTTGGTTTATGTGTACGTAGCCAGCCGGTTTAAAGTGTTGGCGATAGAACGTCGACTTTCCTAGACAGGGATATCCGACAAACAGGACAAGTTCTTGTTTTAATGGATCAGGGAGTATTGGCAACGAGGTGGGGGTAACATGTGGCACTATCAACAGTCAGATTACAGGGAAAGGAGGAGTCAACGAGGGACGAACAGTCAGACGAAAGTGATGATACATTGAAGCCAGGAAGGGTATAATTTGTGTGCGGAGCAAGTTGAAGGAAGTATTCCTGAAAACATGATAATTTTAGTGTCCAAATCGGCGAATTGGGTGAGGACATGTAGAAGTACTTCGGGAGTGAGGAATGGAATACCAATATTGTGCGCCCATTTTCGGTCGGTACTTGAAAAATCCTTCTTGCTACCGGTGTAATGGCGACCTGCGGCATCGCCGACGAATACAGAATTCGTTTTATCTGTTTAACCAAAGGTTAAAATATGCTAGAGGGCACACCTGAGGCGACACGCGCCTATTTCGAAACCGTCTTGGCGGAAAACCCTTTCCAATTCCACCCACATCCCAGGCATGGGTTTCCTGTAACTGTCTTTAGCGGTTGCGGCGAAAAGGCGAAAGGGAACGTCGGATAACTTTGAGCCAGAAGGTTAGAGATGACTAGATAGATTCACCAAAGATGTATGTCAGCAACTCACTGCAGCAGCGATTTGAGGAATTTTGAGCCTCCACGTCTTGAGGGCTTGAGGCTTGAGAGCCTGATTGGAAATAATAACTACTGCAAACCTGGAAACAGGTTGAAAGGGGTAAAAAAGGACGAAGAGCTGGCAGACCTACCCTGCGTCAACAACCTCTTTAAGTTTTGAAGGTACACTATATCTCCACCACTCCCAGGTGCCTGAGGGTTTCTTACCACCGCCATAGTCTGACTTAATGATAGTTCCATCGAGGTCAAAAGCAGCGACCTTGACAGAGGGCTTGGGTTGCAGATTGATAGCATGAAGGCAGGATCGTGTGGGACCCAGAGGATCGAGCCATTGAAAATTTGTGTTTGAGGGCGCAGATGGGCTTGGCTTCGTGAAGAACGGATGAATTTTCTTTGTAGGCGGTTGCTCAGCGTCGACGTCGAGATGGTCAGAGGGGCGCTTTGTGGCTGATGATGACATGCGGGGGTTGCTTCGAACGGTGAGCACACGTGCTAAACGCCTTCCCATGACGACGCCCAAGGTCATTTCTGCCACACCTCTTGCTCCCGCCGATGCAAAGTTAGTTTCTTAACCTGCAGGAGGCGTTTTCTTAATCTCTTCAGGTGGATCACCCTCAAGAAGCTCAGCTATGTGGATTGCACCGGCAGAGAGGTATCTTACTTGCCTCACCCTTCGCTCGCTCCTCAACCCATCCTCAGCGCGTCTGGGAATGTGCTGAACGCAAGACTCGCAAGTCGACTGGAATAGATGGTGTGCTCTTTGGTTTCTCCATGTGCAGATGCTCATCTCTTTATGCTCTACATCAGCTGTCGCAGTGCTTGCTATTCTCCGCTCAAAGACGAATGCATTCCCCGTCTCTACGGTCATCATTGAACAGTATCGTCCCCCTATCGACAAAGTCATTATCGGTGTGTAGCTAGTTCTTGTATTGCCTATCTTTCTTTCACACCGTAACAATACCCAACAGAGCTCCCTGCAGGTTTGTTATAGGTTCCACCGTCGGCAGAGTGTCAGTTACAAACTCACTTTTCAGGGTTGATTGACGAGGGAGAGACGCCAGAGCAGGCCGCCATTCGGGAACTCGAAGAAGAGACAGGTTTTAAAGCTGAGGAGGTCATCGAGTCATCACCTGTTGTGGTTTCTGATCCAGGTCTGTACAACTGTACTGAGGCCTCTGATATTGCCCATAAATTGATTATTGTTCTAGGGATGACAAATGCCAACATGAAACTAGTTGTGCTCAGCGTCGTCTTGAACGATAAGCTGGAGATGCCTGATCAAAAGCTAGATTTTGGAGAGTTTATTGTCACACGTGTCGTCGAGTTGTCCAAGCTCAATTCCGAATTGAAAGGTGACTTCGATGCTACAGCTGTCATATTACTTATCTAAGACTCAATTCACACAGACTATGACAAAAAGGCGCGTTTTTTTTGTGACTATGAAAGGGCTCGAATGTCATATCAATGCTCAGGGATTCGTCGTCGACGCACGCCTGTCTCATTTTGCAAGCGGATACGACCTTGCCACTCGCCTCACATAGTTCCTGGCCTTCATGTGACACACACACTAAACATGAACTTATTCTACGTACAATCAATGATGCGTTTTCTTCATTTTGTCTATATGTTTCCTCATTCTCTGCTGCTTTTCTCGCAACGATGCCTTCTTTTTCCCTCGTACTGTGCCGCTGCTCAATATCATCATGATAGGTTTGTTTCTCGCCTTCTCGCGATTCGTAGAGCTGCTCGCCACCGCCTTGTTGGCCTTGCCTTTGTTCGAACCAAACTTTTCACGTCCCTCGCGTCCTTTTTGAATCGATGCCATACGTTCTGCGTAATCCGATTTTGCTTTTTTACGTGGCCCAAGAATCTCATTCTCCGAAATGAACATGTTGTCCTGTTCACCAGATTGCAAAGATTTCTTGTTGGCCTCGAGGGCAGCCAATTTACGTTTAGCGTGACTGCCGCCACCGTTCTCGACCGCTTTGCTTGCCTCTTGAATTTTCAGATCGTTCAGTAAAGCGAAGTCAGCCGGAGTGAGAATCTATCGTTGAAGTTAATAGATAAAATTTTCTTCAATAAAACTCCTTCGCACCTTGGTGGTGGCAAGCGTTGATATACGGAGGGACGCTTCGGGCTTCGATTCAAGCTCTGGTACCTCCTTGTTTTCATCTTCGCTATCACTGATGACGATGTCGTGGTTGTCATCAGAGACATTGTGCCATTCTTCGTCAGAGTCGTCTGAATCAGAGGAATCGGACTCTAAGTCCCAACCTTCCCATCCAGCGCCATCGTCATCGCCTAGCACAACGCCTTCTTCACTACGAAGGTTCTGCAAATGGTCCTCGAGAAGCTAACGACGGGATTGGTTAAATCATTTATAATAGACAAAAAAACAAAAATGCAACGAACCGCAAGCCCTTCGATGTCCACAGCTGCATCAACACTATGACCGAATGGTAGAGGTTGACTGCCACTAGCAAGGCCCATACTTGCATCTTTTCCCTGAAAAAAAAAAATCTGAGTCACAGCTATAAGGATGCTTACAGACACATACTCGTTCTCGTCGTTTGAGCATACCAGGATTGACTTCACGAAAGAGTTGAAGCAGACCACGCGCGGCCGCTGTTACGGCTTTGTCCCGACTCTTTCGGTACTCTATCAGATCGCCAAGGAGGTCTTCTTCCATCGACCAAGGCTGTCGTCTGCAGACTTCTCGAATAGCATTGAGTCCTGCAGCAATGACCTCACTCCCAACACCTGGATGAACAAATTCTTGTGCAAGTTTGCGCACGACGGGAGTGACAGCATCTGGTGGTGTCAGATCGTGTACGGATTGGGCAAGAGCAACGAGGATCGAAGGGACGCGGAGTTGTCGATGTGTGAGGTACTTGACAACGTAAGTGTAGAAACCGAGGACGCAAAGTTTATGTGCACCCATTACCCTTGATAAAAGTTGCATAATTAAGATTTTGTGATCTAAAGAGAATCGCTTGTCGTAGCGATTGAGGAGATCATAAAGCTTCTCGGCAAATGTTTGAGGATCGTTGAGAAGTTGTAGAGCTGGAAAGTTGGTGGCAGCCGCAGTTTTATTGTGCTTTTTCTGCAGCGAATCCAAGTAAGCTCTGTGCCTTTCCTTCTCAGACAGGTCTTACCTTTTTTGCTGCATTCAGAACTTTTTGCAGCTTTTTATCGCCGCTCCGGGTCTTTTTGTTGATCTCGCGCCGATGATGTAGAGCTCTTACATCAATTTCCTGTGTGCATACTATGAGATATGCAAAATGCGTATCAAAAAAAAATTACCTCTTCGTCTTCGTCATCGCTATCCGGTTTATCGTCATCGCTCCCAAGGAAAAAATGGAGAGAAGCGCTCTGAACTTTTGTCACAGGGTGGAAGCATGCGAGTGCTATGATAGCGACTGGCTTAGCGTCATTCCTAGGTAATGGCGACCTTCTAAGCCATCAAGCGACGATATAGAACGGTCCAATTACATACCAGATGCCTTTCCTCCAAAGTTCTTTCGTAAGAATGACGGCCCACATAGCCTCCTCGCCATTGTGTGCAGTGCTCTCATTTGCGGGGCCATTTGTAGCCCGTAGCTTTCCCTTGTCTCCTATGACTTCGCCTTCTATTCCACGTTCAACCATTCCAAACATCATGGCCTGAACTGCACGATTTAGTTTATGATTTTTGGAGCGAAGATTTGCAGTTCGTATATCCGAGAGGATGGTTGTGCGGATAAATGATCGCAAAGTGGGAGATGTTGTTCGAGGGAGTATGGGAAACAAACTCTTTAAAAGCCTGTTTCGCATTCAGAACTAAACCGACAGGTAAGACAGAGACACGCACTCGATTGACGAAATGACATCCTTGTTCCTCAACATGACCAAGTTCTGCACCAGTGTTTTGCGCGTGTCCGGAGAAAGAGTCCCATAGTTTTCGAGAAGTAGAGACGATATGTGGGATGGAAACTCGGCAGTTTCTTTTGGATAGCAGGTGGCAACCTGAGAAATAAATGAGACGAGTTCCCTAAAGTGTTGGGCTTGTTCGTCGGGATGAATTTTGAAAATTTGGCGGATGCTATTGTAGTGATTCCATTGTTGAAGAAACTCTTCCTTGTAGCCCACAGGATCGCGCTTGATGAGGTTCTGTAGCTGCGGAAGGTTTGCGGTCAATAATATTCCTCGACCCATGGTGGAGGAAATAGAAAAAGATAAAGCTGTTGCCAAATACGACAATACAATCATTAAACAGTCAGCCTCAATAATTATCTTTCTTGCTATTACCCTTCATGCGCTTCTTCAAGTCATTCAAGCTGCTTCATCGCAGAACAAAGTCTGAGCCCTCTAATTCTTTTGTTTCTGGTATTTCGAACCTCCAGCCAACAGCTCAGAGCACCAGCAATCTACCTAGCGTCTTCTCGACCATCGCTCCTGATGTCCTTCCTATGCGTCATCCTAATATCCGCATCTTAGACCTGGAAAGTGAGAATATTCGACTTAGAAATCTGTCTTCCAATGCTATTGAAGGGCTTGCCACCGTCAAGTCCCAGCTTACTGCTACTCAAGCCGACCTTTTCGCCGAACTTCACAGGAGTGCTCGGCGGCATCAGGATGCCCAAAGGGAAATTCAGGGACTTTACGAAACACTGGCGCAATACGAAGGTTTCATCATCCATGTTGCTTCATCCCCACACCTTCCTGTTGGTCTTGATTTAGGTCGCTTCCTTGACCAGGTCCTTTCCAATGCCATGGAGAGGGGAAACCGGTCGCTCGTGATAAATTCTCCCAATATGTCTACCGCTTTCGGAATCCGCAGTTTAGACGATTACAAGTCTGCGATTCAACTCACGCTCAAGTCTCGTTTGCAACTCAGGCAGTGCAGGAAGATTGCAAAATTCTGGAAGAAGACTGTACAAACTGAACTCGGTATCGAAGCTCTAGTGACCCCGTCGGCCTCAACCATTTCTTCAATTGTTGAAGTTCCACCTGATCGTCAAAAAGCTGTTGACGAGCTCATTGCTCGCCGGTCCGCAAATAAGGCATACCTGGTATCTACACCAGTCGATACACTACAACAGCCGAACGTTATACTGACCCTTACTCAGGCCCCTCCACCAAGATCGTTCGAGGCACTTTCCCCAGTTGGAGCAATTCATGCCACTAAGTTTTCGCCTAAAGTGGACATTCTTTCTCCATCTCGATCATTGCCACAGGGTCGGCCGTATCTTTCCCCTCTAGCCAGCCAGTCTTTGAGGCAAGAACTCGACAGATTTGCGCCTGGTAGTCGCCTTACCCATTGGCCTCACATTTCCAGGAAGCTTCTCGATCAGCTTGATCTGAACGTGTGCAATTACAACACGCAAGAGCGCAAGCCCATCCGCCTAAGTCACAATTCAACGGTGGTAAGTTTTAATCTCCAGATTCCAAGTATATCTCCATTGGGTCACACTTGCCCTTTCAGCGCAATCGCCAGCAAGCAACACAAGGTCGCTCAAATTCGATTTCGAGGAAAGCTGTGACACAAACTTCTCTTCAGTCTGTTGACAATGACATTGGTACGGGTCCAGTCGCTCAAGGACTTGGCGATATCAGGGAGGAAACGAAGTTTCCCTCTAACTTAAGCCTCTCTTCTAATGGCACAAGTCGATGGGTAGAGTGCCACATAAAGGATATGTCATTCGGCTCTGACACGGTAACCTTAATACCTCCTACTCCGACAACACCCGCCGCTGAAAACTCACTTCGTCGAACGAAATCCAAGATTCCCCTCCCGGTATTCAAGACTCTCAGACGGCTGTCTTCGACGCGATTCGGAAGAACGAAACAGACAAAGGATGCCGTGCTCACGCCACTAGGAAAACAAACCGCGGAGGTTTCCTTTACACGGCTCCCAAGACTGAGGTGAATGATATAGTCGAGATTAAACCCAGAGAACAAAATGTACAGTATATCGTCGAATGTAGAATATTATGAGTCCGAGTCTTTTGGTTGCTCCGTGCTTGAAGGCTCCGTGGTGGGTATACTAGCTTGCGGGATCTCCACGTCGTCTGTGGTATCACGCTGTTGCGTGCCTGTGCTTGCTACTCCACCTCGCCCTCTACCCCTTCCCCTTGCTCGGTGAGAACCGCCTCTGGAACTTCCCCTGACCCAATTACCTGAATCGCGAGGCGGAGATATAGCTACCTCGGCAGTCGTAGGCGATTTACTTGTATCCTCTGTTGCACTAGGAGGCGCAGCATCCTCAGTCTTCTTCTGCTGTTGTTTCCAATCTCCAGTGGGCTTTCCAGAATCCCACTCCCGACTCTGAATTTTGTCCATCTTCCGTTTCGCGTTCTGTTCGCGTGTGCGATCGACACCTTCTTGCACTTTGCGGTTGTGAGCTATCTTGACGCGTTCAGCCTCCTGAGTCTTTCGAAATGCATCTTCGTCGGCTTGGACATCCTGAGGGCCATAAGTCACTGAAGTCAGTCAAAGCAGCAAGAAAGTCAGAAATTGACACTGACCAATCTTCGTTGTTTGATCTTCTCGTTCTGTTCCCTTATCCGAGCCATGCGTTCAGCAAGGGCTTCGTCACTCAACTTGTCCTTGAAAGAGATGAGACGATGACTATTTGGGTTGTGGTGTACCTACTCGTTGAATACCACCAGTTTTGACACGTTCAGCATTGACATAAGGTCTCTTCTTGTCAATTTTCTCGACCTTGGAATCGACAGCTGGAGATTGCGGGCTGGATTGCTGCGCAAAATCCGATTGAACGGGGTCTGTATCCTGTATTTTGAGCTGCTCGAAATCAAGGCCTAGTGAATTGGGAGTGGTCATGATGCAAAACGGGTAACCCTAACCTTGGGCAAAGGTTGATAAACATAATCCTGATTGAATCCATCGATTCACCACTCTACCTCCATGTCGCTCACCAACAAGTTGTCCATCACCGACATCGACTTGAAAGACAAGCGCGTTCTTATCCGCGTTGACTTCAATGTCCCCCAGAAGCCCGATGGTACAATTACAAACCCTGCTGTACGTATTGGTCTCGCCGCCACTGATCCCTTGAATTCGTTTTCATTTTTTTTATTTCTAGCGTATTGTCGCCGCTCTTCCAACCATTCAATATGCTCTTCAGAAAGGTGCGTTATGATGATCACAATCAGTACGCGTCTTGATTTTGTACACAGGCGCGTCCGTTGTCGTCTTGATGTCTCATCTGGGGCGCCCCGACGGCCAGGTTAACAAAAAGTACTCCCTCGAACCCGTGGCTTCCGAACTCGATAAACAGATCAAACAGACTATGCAGTTCGAACAGACTGTACAGTTCTTGAACGATTGCGTTGGGCCTGATGTCGAGAAAGCTGTCAACAGCGCACCGAAGGGATCTGTCATATTGCTGGAAAATTTGCGTTTCCACATCGAAGAGGAGGGTTCGATCAAGAAGAAGGACGGTACTAAGGACAAGGCTGACCCAACCAAGGTAGCCGAGTTTCGTGCAGGCCTCACTCGCCTTGGCGATGTTTACATCAATGATGCCTTCGGAACTGCTCATCGCGCTCACTCTAGTATGGTTGGAGTCAAACTAGATCAAAGAGCTGCCGGATTTCTCGTGAAGAAGGAGCTTGAATTCTTTGCAAAAGCCCTTGAGCACCCTGATCGACCGTTCCTTGCCATCCTGGGTGGTGCAAAGGTTTCCGACAAGATACAGTTGATTGACAACATGCTGGACAAGGTTTGGACATTGCGTAGTTTCTCTATATTCTTATTAATATCGTTTAGGTCGACTCTCTGATCATCTGTGGTGGAATGGCTTTCACATTCAAAAAGACTCTCGAAGGCGTTTCGGTATGGTTTGCCTCTCGACTTTGAAACCTAGGCTGATAACGTCATCCAGATTGGTCAATCCCTTTTTGATATCCCTGGCTCACAGCAAGTTGCAGCCCTCGTCGAAAAAGCGAAAAAGAATAATGTCAAGCTTGTCTTCCCTGTTGACTTTATTACCGCTGATAAATTCGACAAGGATGCCAAGGTATGTTGTATTTTTCTCTCGACCCCCCAACCTCAATTGTACATCGCCAGACTGGAGTTGCGACAGAGAAGGAAGGTATTCCTGAAGACTGGATGGGTCTTGATGCTGGTCTCAAAAGCCGTGAACTGTTCCACCAGGCGGTTCTTGAAGCAAAGACAATTTTATGGAATGGGTAATCACATTCACTAACTGCCAGTCGCGCTTCTAAAGCATTCTTTAGTCCTCCTGGTGTTTTCGAGTTCCCTGCTTTTGCCGAGGGATCGAAAGCGCTTCTTGATTCCACCATTGAGGCTGCAGAGAAGAATAATGCCACCGTGATTATTGGTGGTGGCGACACTGCAACGGTTGCTGCTCAGTATTGTGCCGAGAATAAATTGAGCCATATTAGTACCGGCGGAGGTGCCAGCCTTGAGCTGCTTGAGGGAAAAGTGCGATATTTTATTCCTTTATACGTCTTATTTGATCTTATACCTTCCCCAGACCCTCCCTGGCATCGCCGATCTCAGTGAAAAAAAATAGGAATTCTGAATTAAAGCAATATTTTTTAGAGTGTATTTAGATAAATATCTGTTTATGTATTCGTGGGAATAAGTTACGTAACGCGAGAAGTTGAGGTTGAGCCCGGAGAGTGTTGGATTGTCATCAACCAACTCCACCTCTTGAACAGTAATTATGGTTCGAATTATCATCAAAGGAGGTCAGACCGTGTCTGCTTAATTCTGTATTGGTTACTGACGTGTCTTACCAGGTGTTTGGAAGGTATACACACATTTGACTCTTTCTAAGACGAAAAACTCACAATACTGCAGAACACCGAAGATGAGGTCCTCAAGGCTGCCATAGCCAAGTATGGCAAGAATCAATGGTCTGTAGACGTGATTACTTTCATCCTATCATCCCTTAACTTCCAGACAGGGCTCGGATATCGTCTTTGCTAGTTCGGAAAACCCCCAAGCAATGTAAAGCCCGATGGTACGAGTGGTTGGATCCCTCAATCAAGAAGACCGAATGGTCAAAGGTGTGTTTCTTATCTCCTCTACCATGTTCCTCATTTCATATACAGTTGCAGACTGAGGACGAAAAGGTGCTGCATTTGGCTAAAATTATGCCAACACAATGGCGGACAATAGCGCCTATAGTTGGTCGGACTGCTGTTCAATGCCTAGAACGATATCAAAAGCTCCTAGATGAAGCGGAGGCGAAGGAAAACCAAGAACTGGGTCTCGTTGGCCCAGATGGAGACGCCGGACCTAGTGCTGACGATATTCGACGACTGCGGCCTGGAGAAATTGACCCAGATCCAGAAACAAAACCTGCACGCCCAGATCCAATTGACATGGACGAGGATGAGAAGGAGATGTTATCAGAGGCGCGTGCTCGCCTTGCCAATACGCAGGGCAAAAAGGCAAAACGAAAGGCCAGAGAACGTCAGTTGGAAGAAGCGAGGCGCTTGGCCGTCTTGCAGAAGAAGAGAGAGTTGAAGCAGGCGGGTATAATGTGAGTTTCCCTTTGTCAGCGTGCCGTTTGAATGTTTAATGGTCTGCTTAGTATGAGGCATAAGACCAAGCAGAAGGGGATGGATGTAAGCACAGTACACTTTTTAACAGGACTGATACTAATGAGTTACAATAGTATAACGCAGACATACCTTTCGAGAAAAAGCCAGCTCCCGGATTTTATGACACAACGGAAGAACAAGCTCGCGTCGCTGCAGCTCCAGTTGGCCAAACTCTACGTCGGCTTGAAAACAAACGCAAACCGGAGGAAGAGGACGCAGAGCGAAAGAAACGTCAAAAGAAGACCAAGGAAGGGGAGGGGTCTGGGCATCAGACCAAGTTCATTGCAGCTCGCGATGCCCAGATTCAGAAGTTAAAGGAGGCAGAGTCGATTGGAAGACGGACAAAACTTGTTCTTCCTGCGGCTCAAGTTGGGGAGATAGAATTGGAGGAGATCGTAAAAATTGGTCAGGCTGGAGAGAGTGCAAAATCTTTAGTAGACGGGGGTAGCGATGCGAGTGGCAGGTTGCTGAGTGCCTATGAGGGTTTGGAGAATGCACGCATGGCGAGAACCCCTCGAACCGCGCCACAACGTAAGTCTGTGGTAACCTTCCCTCTCGAAACTTGCTAATTCCTGGTTAATAGAAGATACAGTTCTCATGGAAGCGAGAAATCTTCGGAACATGACGATGCAGCAAACTCCTCTGCTTGGGGATGAAAACACCCCTTTGCATATCGGGCCTGGTGGTGGTACAGGGTTTGAGGGCGCCACCCCCATGCATAGCGTTGCTTTTACCCCCAACCCCCTTGCTACCCCCCGCGAAAATGATTCTGCCACGTCAAGCAACGGTGTCTCCGCCACACCTTTACGGACGCCTATGCGTGACAATCTGTCGATAAACCCAGAGGGATTCGCGAGTATCGCAGCTACTCCTCGTGACGAGCGTCTTCGTATGAACTTTGCCAAGCGGGCGCTGAAGGCAGGATTCATGAACTTACCAAAGCCTGAAAACAATTTCGAGCTATTGGTGCCTGAAGATGAACATGAAGAGGCTGACCTTGAAGCCATCCCTTTGTCTGAAGAAGATGCGGCCGAACGTGACGCCAGGGCTCGGAGGAAACGAGAGGCTGAAGAACAGGCAGTACTCGCGCGGAGATCTCAGGCTGTCAAGCTCGGCTTGCCGCGACCGCCAGTCGTTGATGTAGATGGCCTGTTCCAGCGTCTAAGTTTTGCAGAAGACGATTCTGATCTGGGCAAAGCTCAGCGACTTATTGATGCCGAGCTCGCACAACTTCTTCTTCACGATTCCATCTCCTATCCTCTTCCTGGAACAACACTTCCCGGCCACACTGTTTCCTTATACGATCCGCCACCAGATGACGATGTCGAGGCCGCCAAAGCAGCCATTCATCTGGAGCTGTCATCAACAGTTGGATTCCCAAACGCGAACCCCGAACAATTGCGTGACGGTCTGTTTGCTTTAGCTGATGCAGAGGTTGTTGACGAAGGTTCATCGTGGGGTGCCGTCCGACAACAACTGGTATTCGATGTCTCTTCAAAAGCCTGGGCAGACCCGGTGGACCTCTCTCCCACACAACGTATCCAAGGTTATTCGGCTATTCTTGACGACAGTCGGAACACGATGACAAAAGATGCCTCTAAAGCGGCGAAGATGGAGAAGAAACTAGGCGTCCAACTTGGTGGATACCTCGCACGGTCCCAGGCACTCTCAAAGCGAATCACAGATGCCTTTGTGGAGCTCGACACGACGCAGGTAGAATACAATAGCTTCTTAAGACTTCGGATCAACGAGTCGGCAGTTGGTCCTCGCAGACTGGAGGCTTTAAAGGAGGAGGTTGAGAAACTTACGAAACGGGAGAAGCTTCTTCAAGAACGGTATGCTGAACTAGATACGGAGAGAGGGGAGGCGCAAGCGAGGATCGCCTCTCTCGAAGATAAAGTCATGGCTGAAGCCGAAGCTCTCAATGAAGCACATCTTGCGGAAATGGAGGTCGAAGGATAATTAATTTTGTACTTAGGAATGTTTTTATTTGGTGTATTTTTCTTTTGTATTTATATGCCTCATTTCAACCTCATTGTGCAGGAGATAATCATGATCGCAAATCTTTGTCTCTACTGACATCAAGGTCATTGAAAGATCGTTGATGTGATTTGATGTTGGTCCTCTTTCTTGTTCAAGGTCAATTGACATGAGGCAAAAAAAGTTAAAAACGGATTGGCAAAGGGAACCCTGCACGGTCTTCTTTGCCCGTCACATAAGAAAAACGCGTTCGTTTTCGACCCTTCAAACCCCCCACCGCATGCCCAGTTAACGTTCTTGACGATGTACACTGCACGATCAACTGATGCACTTCCTCCAACTCAAAACCCTTCATCATCAACCCCTATAACGCTGATAGCAATTTGTATTGGAGTTGGGGCGTTTCTCATCTTGGCGGTAACAATGTTGTATGTACAGTGGGCAAAGCGACGGAACAATACCCGTTCGCGTTTGAATGTCGTGCGTGTGGCGAGCCATGCATCTAATATTTACGTTGATGAGCAGGAACAGGAAACCAAAACGAAGCTGGAAACAACTAAACCTCGAAGTCTGTTTCAAGAACCGCTTTCCCCCTTTCCAACGGACAGAAAAATCAAATTCGAGCTGGCAGAAGATTTGGATGGAGAATCCACAAGTACCAGTGCGCTTAGTGCGCTTAGTGCTCTTCCTGAAGTGTCAAAGCCGAGGCCTTTACGCTCGACCAAGGGTTCTTCACATTCATTATTGGGCGCTAGAGAGCGGTATCTCGTGACTATGGGCGCGCCAAGGCCACTAAAGGTAGCCCATAAGCCATCGACAGTCAGTTCGGTGTCGATGTACTCTACAGCAAGCGGGGAAGAGCACCAAGTGCGCGTCCCACCCAGTCTTATCCTTGCTGCTACAGAAGGCCTAGGAATCGATACTGGAAGTGGATATCAGCGTTCGATGGCTTCAACGTCTAACTGGACCGTGGCACCGCAGATGGCTTCTACAGGGGAAGGAAGTCCGCCTCGGTACTCACAGGCCAGCAGTCTAACTGGATATACCGTCCTGTCAGAGGACTCATCAGGAACGCCCATTGGTGTGGCACTTTGAGTGGAGAGCGGATGAGATGGTAACTTTTTTTAATGGAGCAATCCAACGACTTGATGAACAATAACGGACATTCCATCCTTGACCTTATGATATAATTTACACAGAAGCACAGATACGCGTAGCACTGTTGATTCAGCGTTGGACATACCATCTATACTGTCGACGTTCTATAGCTATTGCAAAGACTTGAAATATTGCTGAAAATGGTATTAGTTCCGACTAAGGTTCACCAAAGAGTATGCGAGTAACCCACCTCCTCTATGAGTGTGACAGATTCCTTAAACTTGGAAACCTCTTTCCAACAGTCTAGTGATGTAGAAATATTGGCCCTGGACACAGTGAGAACAAGGTTATTGACGGCAAACGATGTATAGCTATGTACCTGTAACATGATACAACAGCATCGCCCGCAGATTTGACGTCCGGGAAGTCGGTGAGGCTTCGTCGACTTTGGTATCGATCAACCTTGCTGCGAATGTCTTCCAGGTCACCCATGAGCTCAGCGCTGCTAGGAATACGCCCTGTTCCGTCCGAACCATCGTCGGAGAGACCCTTTTCACGATCGAGGTTTTCTTTTTCCAAGGCAAGCTCAATTTCTTTCCGCACTTGGATTTCTTCCTGCCTCAAGTTATCTATTTGATTTTGAATTTTTGAGCGAATGTGGGCGTCGAGAGTTGACTGTCGTTCGGGCGAAGTTTCGGGGGACTCTAACTGGTCTGAGAGGTGGTTGACGACATCACGAGAGAACTGCAATGAAATGAGGGTAATAGAGAGAAAATATCCAAGGAACGTACGGCAATGGGTGTCTCGCTGGAGAAGACTTGTTCGTCAGTTTCTGACTTGGATTGACTGGCTCCCATTTGGTTCGCAACAAATGAGGAATGAAGTCACGTGTCAAATATTAGCGTTGTTCAAGTGTGGTGCGACGTCAACACCAGAACGACGACGGCAACGACAACGACAACGGCAGCGACGGGCAAGTAGCCTTCAACATGTCCAACGTAAATCCAAGAGGTCATAATATTCGGCCTCAACGTGTTGGAAACAATAACCATACACAGACATCTTGGGAGCCAGATTTCAGATCTTCGCCCGACAACGGTGCTCAACCGCCTCCTCCATGTATTCATTTCATTTTATCTTAATTTTCCTCCCTTTTAAATTGATCTCTATATAGCTATCACTCTTGTGCAACACGATGAACTTCCTCCCCAGTATGCAGAATACTCTGACGGGACAAATCCCCAATTCGATCCCCTTGCTTCTAGCTTTTCGGCGTTACATATCGCCCAACCAGGGCTTGGGTCTCAGATTCCTGACCCCATTCCTCGCGCAGGATCCTCAATGTCTTTGCGATCGCTGCAGAATCCACAGTCTCCTCCTCATCGCCATCCCATGCATGCTTCGACGCTACCCCTCCCAGATCATGCCCATTATTATTCTGCAGAGAGTCCTGTTGGTGACGGTGCTTCACTTCATTCGGCGCACAGTCGTAACAGCCGTGAAGCTGAGCGCAATAGTCCATTTTCATATGACGACCCACACAGTGGCTACACTTCGCCAGAGAGCATAGCTTTTCCCAATCAAACCCGTGGCTTCTGGCAGCCACCTACTTCTGAATATAATCCTTTATATGCTGCCGCCTCCAACGTGCTTGGAATGGGCCCACCTCCTGGTCCCTCAGCTGGGCCTATAAGGCAACCATCACCCATGCCTGGGTATCCACAACACCATCCCTCTTTCACAAGCAGTCAATCATCTCTGTCTTCTAGTCAATCAGCACCTTTCCCCGGGCAGTCTAACCATCATAATTCTCACGCATCTTCTGGATACCCACAGAATCTCTCTGCCGGGATTGACTCTGATCCAAGACCATCAATACAACGTGGCGAGACTTCTGCCTCAGTCACGCCATCGACCAATAAAAGCAAAGCCGTAGACTTATCTTCCCCTCCCTTCACCAAGGAATACATTGACCAATATCGCCAGAGAATAAAAGCCGATCCCGACCCTGAAGCTCACTTTCTGTATGCGAAATATTTAATTGATGCTGCGCGGCACATTCGAACCACCGCCAAGGATCCGCGTGTTGGGAAGAAGTACAGCGAAATCCTGATTACTGAATCCTTGAAGGTGATTCGACGCCTGGCAACTCAGGGGGAAGCATATGATGAAGCGCAGTTCTTCCTAGCCAATTGCTATGGCACCGGATCATTAGGGCTTCAGGTTGACCATGAGAAGGCCTATCACCTCTACCTACAGGCAGCCAAACAAAATCACGCCGCTGCGTCATATCGAGTGGCAGTGTGCAACGAAATAGGCGCTGGTACGAGGAAGGAACCACCGAGAGCTGCAGCATTCTATCGCAAGGCCGCATCATTAGGTGACACCGCAGCAATGTACAAACTTGGGATGATTCTCCTGGGAGGACTGCTCGAACAACAAAAGAATCCCCGGGAAGCAATTAATTGGTTGAAGCGGGCTGCAGAACAAGCAGATGCAGATAACCCACACGCTCTCCATGAACTCGCACTTTTGCATGAGGTGCCCAACTCGACGCTTGTGCCTTATGATCCTGCCTATGCCCGAAGCCTCTTTACCCAGGCTGCACAGCTTGGATACACACCATCTCAGTTCAAACTCGGACAGTGTTATGAGTATGGGACACTCTCATTTCCTGTTGATCCTCGAAGGTCCATTGCATGGTATACAAAAGCGGCGGAAAAGGGAGATTCTGAGGCTGAGCTTGCCTTGAGTGGATGGTATTTGACTGGGAGTGAAGGAGTCTTGAAGCAGAGTGATTCAGAAGCTTACTTATGGGCAAGACGGGCAGCCAATAAGGGTTTGAGTAAGGCAGAATATGCTGTTGGATACTATGCGGAGGTTGGGATTGGCATCAAGCAAGACATTGAGTTTGCGAAACGATGGTACATGAGAGCAGCTGGTACGTGTCCTCTGGTACAATGCGTCAATGTACTAAAGGTTTATTGCAGCACAAGGTAATAAGCGGGCTATGAACCGCTTGACGGAGATGAAGCGGATGGGGAACAAACGGGGGGCGAACGTAGCACGTCCTACGCGCCAAGAAGCGAAGGATGAATGTGTGATATGTTAGAGAATGGAATGCTTACGTTATAATTTTAACTGCTTTAAATGTCGTCTACCACTGGCTCAGAAGTACATAAATTTGTCCACATTTCAAGATCCATGCCACTCACCCTCTTCTAGGCCTCTCTTCTCCAATATCTCGACCTTTCCCAGCTCAATTGCCTCAATGAAAGCTCTGATCACACTCTAAAGTCCATTCTTGGGTTGAAAGAAAGAAACAAGTCTAGTAATTTCCTTGAGAGCGATGCTGATGAACAACTGCTCTTGAACCTTCCAGTGCGTGGGCCGTCGTCAACTTTTACAAGTTAGTTTCAACAGCCGATCTCATCTACCAGTTCAACCAACCCGTAAGGGTGCAATCGATTGTCCTTCATGCCTCGAAAGTAAATCAAGCGCCGCATGAGGTCAAAATCGCGATAAACCGACCAAACCTTGGTTTTGATGACATAGAAGACGCAATGGAGCCAGAGGTAACACAGGTGTTGGTGTTAACGAAAGACGATGTGATGGCAGGCAAACCAGCAGGACTGCGATTCGTACGTTTCCAAGCCGTAAACAGTCTTCATGTAAGTCAATTATCTCAAAACACTGCAAGGTATAACATGAAGCGAAACAGATATTTGTGGGATCAAACCAGGGTGACGAAGAGCAAACGCGTATAGATTGGATTGATATTTTTGGAATGCCAGTCGAGTGAGTGAAGAGCAGCTTATGTCTTTATCTTGCTAATAGTTATATGTATAGAACGACAAAGGACTTCACTGGATCGAAAAACCAAGAGAATTGAACGGAAATACCCATAGAGATTACCATGTAGTGATTGATCCATCAATTTGTTCATCGCCTCGTGTTTAGAAAGACCTTGTAATTGCCATCTCCCATGCCCATACTGATCTACCTCTCTACTCTTTTTTCAACCCTCTTCCGCATAGCTGTTTACATATTCCTACGTGTCGTAAGTTCTACTGGAGTCATTGGATATCTTTAGCCAGATCAATAGCGTCTTCAGATCCCCACAAGTCTTGCGAAACCAGTCTTGCCTGTGCTATATGCTGGATACCTGTTGACCTCGATACTCTTTGTTCCACAACATCCAGGCCAGGTAGAATCTGAGAAGGTATCCAAAATTCAGGTATTGCTGCTTATCTTGTCATAGAGTTTGGTCTCACTGTCCAGCAGACCGCTCCTCCTAGAAATGACGTCCTGCGAACACTGATATTATCCTTGCCAACAACTTCCCAACGTTTACGTCTATCCATCTTTTTCTTCAACACTTTACTACTTATCGCTGCTGTGGACTTCGTCACCGCTCCTTACCTGGACTCTGCATCGGACGTTGTTTTCACACGTGTTGGGGCTGTCTATCCTGACAGTGTCAAGATCGTTGTGCGGTATCCTCATGTCCACACTTCTGAAGAAGTTCCCCGTCTCCTTTACCGAGAGTTAACGAACAAGAATACTACTTGGAAAGATGGCCCATCTTTGACTTTTACGCCTGACCAGGATTGGGTCGATACGGTTAGAATCAACGGCCTTTGGCCAAATACATCGTACGAATGTAAGACCCCCTCCTTTATGTGATCATAACTGCATACATCCTCTTCAGATGCATTATTTGCCCAAAATAGAACTATGCTCGACTCTTCCAAGCCTCCCCTTAGCTTTCGCACATTTCCAGACTCCCGACTTTCGAATGGAAGCCACTTTAAATTTATTGTTTCATCCTGTATGACTCCAAACTTCCCATACAGGGGTCCTTTGTCACACAGATCGATCCATGGCTTCGACTTGCTTGCGGAAAACCTGTATCCGTCTAGTGTTCATTCGTCAAATACAACAGCCAACGAAACCATACTCACAGAGGAAACTGCTGGTCCAGATTTTATGCTATTTTTGGGTGACTTTATTTACGCAGACGTTCCAATTTATATTGGAGACGATAAGGAGGCATACAGGCGACTATACCGCCGCAACTACAAGAGCGATAGTTTCCGCAAAATCTACCAACGAATACGTGAGTTATTCAAGAATTTCATATCTTGAAAAAACACTTATGTATGTAGCTATTTTCCATGCTTATGACGATCATGAGGTGAGTAAAGCCATTGCTTTCTCCCCAAAGCCTACAATTCCTGAATTTAATGGAGTTCATCAATAATTTCGGCGCAAGTGGCAATGATTCAACGCCCCCATACATCAACGCCTCAGATGCATTCAAGCTGTACAACTCTAATGCTAACTTCGATCCAATCCATCCCGGAGAACATTATTACGAATTCCGTTACGGCGATTGCGCATTCTTTGTCATGGACACTAGACGATACCGAGAAACGATAGGAAAATCCAACCGCACTATGCTGGGGAATACGCAATTGACCTCGCTATATGAATGGCTCTCTCGTGTCAATGCAACTGCCACCTTCAAATTTGTAGTTACCTCCGTCCCATTCACTTCGCTCTGGGGCCACGATGCGCAAACCGATTCTTGGGCCGGATTCCCCGAGGAAAAACAAGCTCTGTTACGAGCATTCCACACTGTGCCCAATGTGATCATGCTGTCTGGGGATCGGCATGAATTCGCTACAATCGAGTTCACTAGCCCGGATCCGAAAGAGCATCCCGTGCTAGAAATATCCACCAGCCCTCTGAATATGTTCTACATACCTTTTGTCCGAACCCTGGAAGCACAGAGTGCTGGGTTTACTCAGAGAAATCGGACCAAGGTCGTATTTTCGGGGTCGAACTCAGAACCAGAGGTTATCGAATATGTGGAAGACATTCCATTTGAGCGTGTCATTAAATATATACCAACTGGAAACTCCAAATGGTAAATGATGATTCTCTTCTATTCAAGATGAATTGGGAGTTGAAGCTCTGCGTGGATTATAGGTCCTCACTTGAAATAGATTCCACCGATCCAAACCTTCCAAAACTAAAACTAGAAACAGTCATAGATGGGAAGGCTGCGTTCAGGTGAGATCACAGGAAAATTTGAATACTATGACTAAGTTTTACGTCGTCCCCTCTAGTTACCAAGTGACTGGAGTCCCTATCATATTGCAAACTTCGACAGCTATGGGTGCATACGTCTTGGGGGGCGTCAAAGATATCATCCATAGACTCGGAATCAAGCCAAGCAAGTGGTTCTGATTCCATAAACTCCCCATTAGCAGGAATGTAAATATGTACTATACATGTATTTAATTTATGATATTTCAATCTCTACGCTGGTAGTTTATCCTTCGAGAACCTACGTTGGATTTGAAGGTAGTGGTCCATCTCGGATTGACTAACACTTGGGACCAGGTCTCTCAGAGCGCGTTCGAAATCTTCCCATGATACGAGGACGTTTATATCGTCTTCCGATGCCATCTCCGCCAGGAAATACTGTGGCGTTAATGGAATGGGATAGTCATGAGAACCCGGAACGCTGTTGAATCGAGCTAATCCAAGAGATCACGGAAATGAGTGGATAGGTTATATCAGAGTAATTGAAGCACTTGCCGATTTTATCATCGACGTCCTTAGCCTTGCGCGACATGGCGTTGAGCATGGCATCAGAGCAAAGGGCATAGAAATCAGCCCCAGTGTAATTGAAAGGGCACTTTTCCGCTACTTCGCCAAGGTTCAAATCAGGGGCCAGACGGAATTTTCTAGTCAATGCCTCTAGGATGTTTTGTTGGGCTTCATGCGTTTCACTGACGCCGAGGTAAAGCATCCGATCGAATCTGCACGAAAGCTTAGTCGAATACAAAATTCATTTGAAGGTAAAACTTATCGGTCAGTAATCACCTTCCAGGTCTGAGTAATGCAGGGTCTAGTAGATCTGGACGATTGGTTGCACCAATGACAAACACATCAGCGCCGCCTTCACCAGACATGCCATCAAGCTCTGCCAATAGCTGGCTGACGATGCGATCCATGACACCGCCGGAGTCACCTTGATTGCCTCTCTTTGGTGCAACAGAGTCTAACTCGTCGAAAAAAATGACACATGGCTTAGCATCCCTTGCACGTTGAAAAACTCGCCGGACGTTTGCCTCCGACTCTCCGATATACATGTTCAATAACTCGGGACCCTTGACCGAGAAGAAGTTGAGGGAACAAGAGGTTGCAACAGCTTTGGCTACCAGCGTCTTTCCCGTGCCAGGTGGACCATACAAAAGGATTCCTGAATACCAGCATGAGTATTGCACGCAAAAACGATCCTTGTTTGCACTAACCAGATCGCTTTTTAAGGCCATCAGCAAACAACTCTGGGTGCTCGAGAGGAAGTTGGATGGTGTCGAGGATATCCGACTTGACGTGGGCCAAGCCCCCAACGTCATCCCAAGTCACGCTGGGGATCTTTGGGGCACCAATGCTTTCCGAATATGACGCCCTAGATTTACTGAGTGCAATTTCGAAGTCTTCCGCAGTTAGAGCGACGCCTGCGTGTACTAATTGAGGCGGTCGCGCGCCGCTGTGAAAAAGATTGGACATGAATAACTTTTGTGTGATCAAAGTTAGGTATTAAGACTTACAAACGAATTGCACGATCCATGGAGGCATACCGAGCGCGTGCAACTAGATCGACCAGATCGGAAGCTACAAAGGCCGCAGTTTGAACAGCTAGACCGGACAGTGACACATCTGCTGCGAGGAGATCGGCGCTTAATGCTATCTCAAGCATTTCGTATCGTTCTCTTTCTCCAGGCGCCTATGACCAACGTCAATGTAACAATCAATACATTAGAAAATGTAACACCGAACCTCAAATGAAATTTCATGCTTGAAGAGTGCGAGAATGTTTGAAGGCACTTGGCCAGGCTGGCTAGATGTCCCCAATATCACAACGGGATATCCTGTGATCTTCCATTCCTCCTGAGTACTTAGCATGCACTCGTGCAAAGCCTTGGCAACTGCGAATTCTGGATAAAAGCCGTTATAAGAGCCTAGAAAATGTAATGATATTTCCGGCAAATACCTTTGCCTGGTTCAAGGGGCTGAGTAGTTTGGGCTAGTGCTTCTACGTGGCTCAGTAAAAGAATGCACGGGGAACATTCTTTGGCGACGTCAAACCGTGCACGCAAGATTCCCTCAGTTTGTGTATCATTCTCGCCAATGATGTCGTAACAACTTATCTGGAGTGCAAGAGACAATAAGCGGATGAAGGACCGGGGAAAGTTCAATACCTGCCTCGAGAAGATGCATCCCAAGCCGCTGAGCTACCCAAGAAGCAACAGTACTTTTACCGATTCCGCGAGCGCCTTTGAGCAATACAGATAAATCTAGTTGATAATTCATCGCTTTTTGAGCGGAAATTGCAGACATGAAATGTAGGAGATTATCGTAGGGGCTGTCTGGTCCGAGGACATGAGAGGATCCCTGACGGATTAATGTGGAATACAAGGCTCTCGGGCTTGAGGGATCTTGAAAAATTCAAGTCAGGAGGGCAGCTTCTGAATAACTGCATTGTTTCTCACCTGTTTCGAAGTATGTGCCCACATTGGGAATCCATGAATGCTCAACACCAGCCTGAACAACTCGAGTTACAGACGAGTCAACCCAACATCCCAGCTCTCCAATGGTCGTTCCATTATAGACGTCAAGGCTCGCATCATGCTTGACAATATCATACTCGATGTTCGTAATGCAGAAGAACACAATTTCATTTGATCGAGAGGGGAAGGCCGACAGTCTACTAAGATACGACCTTCAGTATGTACTAGCGAAAAAGAAAAAAGTCCTCTCACTTGGGAGCGTTATCGACCGCCTTCTCTTCGACATCGTTTCTCTGATATGCAATATCGCCTGTATCGATAGGCAAAGCGATGATATCTCCTTGTTTCACAAGGCGCTTCGTATGATCAAGATAAGCTCGCAGAGATTTTAATAACAAAGGCTCGTATAATCGGTTAACTGAAAGGGGCGATGCTACTCTTGCGATGGTAAGCGTCCGTGCAGTAGGCACCGGTGGTTGTCGGGAACCATAAGGGCTTGACCAAATACAGACCATGCTCTGAGATGATCGGACCTCAGGGAACAGATTACGGAGGAGGACAGGAGATCCTGCGATTGTACCACTGTAAAACATAGCTTCATCAGTGTTAAGCCTTGATTGATAGGTTACTTACGCTGACGCGAGCTCATCGTTAGCAATTATTTGTACAAGCCTGCAGCTGGATGTGCAAGATGGTCGAGCCAAGGCCTTGCATAGTTGGTCAGCGAGATACATCAACGATGGAGTGCTTGGCTCACCCAATCACCGCTCTGGACACCAATCCTACTGAGATCTGCCGTGCGCGTGTAAAAAGTGCAGTGATCACCCAAAGGGTCAAAAGCTTGGGATAATGGAGTAGTACGAAATAAGAGTTCTGGCGGGTCGTTGGAGGAGTTTGCCATGAGGGGGGCGGGAATCACAGAAGATAACGTAGAGCTAGCAAGGAATGCTTCATTGATTTCAATGTGTTCAGAATCAGTCTCGGATAATGTGTCGTCAATTGGCATAGGGAGCAAACTATCTTGGTCTGAACTGATTAGGATCAACCTGGTAGATCCCTTGCACACAATGCCTTGCAAGACAGGTTCTACCATGTCAATGCGATAGGAGCATGTGAGAGAGGATATATGCACGTCGTGACCATTCATTGGCAAATGAGTAAAAGTGTAGACGTCTCCTTGCCGTATGACAGTGTGTTCCTTGCTTAACCAATCTTCCAAGATTGATTCTTGTGTAGAGGCAATTTGGTACGCGTCGGAAGAAAGAGCCGTCAAGACCACTTCATTCAGCACAATCAGTTCTGTCGGTATTATGGAAATGGGTGGAGAATCAGATCCCTGGGCCGATCCAAATATATGAGGATATGTAGTTATCCACTGAGGAGGAATGGTCAGACCGTCCCCAATCTGCAGGTATTTTTAGTTAAAGCTGTACATGATAAGCTCAGAATAGGGCACCTGTTACCTGTTCGCTCCGGTGTACCCAACAGACCAGACTACGTATGCGAGCAGGTTTATTCATGTGTGCCCGGTGGATAGAATGTATAGACACTGGGGTAGGGGAAGAATGAGCCCATGGCCAGTGATTTTTAGCGAGAAAGACGGTGTCCTGCTGGGGATTATTGACAGGAGCTACTGGAATAAGGACAGGGCCATGAGCATCGAAAAACAGGCTCATGGTGGTTGGGCGCAAGACGCGAGCGGGCCGACGCGAAATTCAATTTCACGCGACAAGCACGTCAAAAAAGCCTTCCAAAATCAACAACAACAAACTGAAAAATACACTCGCACTTGACCTAGTCAGTCAGGTCAATAAATCAACTTTATCAAGTTCCACAAGAGGAAGACTATGAGTCGAGGACGAGGATTCAGCGGTGGCCGTGGAGGAGGAGGTGGTGGCCGTGGAGGAGGTCGAGGCGGCTTTCAACAGCGCGACATGGGCCCTCCCGACCAGGTGTTAGGTTTGTCCATATCTTTCAGTTCCAAGTACTCTCACTCATGGATAAACCACAGAAATTGGATCCTTCATACATGCTGTAGAAGACGAAATGTTTTGCTCATCCTCACTTCCGGACAAAGTCCCATATTTCAACGCCCCCATCTATCTTCAAAACAAATCTGTAATCGGCAAAGTCGACGAAATTTTGGGACCAATCAACGAAGTGTATTTCTCGGTCAAAATGGGCGAGGGAATGGTTGCGAGTAGTTTCAAAAAGGGAGACAAAGTGTATATTGGAGGAGACAAACTTCTTCCTATCGAGAGATTCCTTCCTAAGCCCAAAGTCGTTGGAGGTACGTTCACTCTTAAAAGCTGTTGATTGGACTAGATACTAATGTACGATTCATGTTTACCAGGGGTTACAAGTAAGAAATGTTTTTGTCAAATAAAATGGTTTCACTTTGCTGAGCTTTATTCTTAGAACGCGGCCGTGGTGGGAGAGGAGGGGCCGGGGGAAGAGGAGGACGGGGCGCAGGAGGGGGTAGAGGGTTTCAACGCGGAGGTGCTCGCGGTGGAGGACGGGGCGGAGGACGAGGTGGGTTTGGATTCGGAGATCGGGGACGGGGAGGACCAAGAGGAGGAGGGCGTGGACGCGGTAGTGGTGGACGTGGATTTAGAGGATCATAGAATAATATTTCAGTCTTCAGCCTTTCAATCCTTTCACTTCTCCTGTTGCAACCAGCGCCCTGTCTGCTCGTTCTTCCTGGTCGACGGTCGTCTTTGCGCCCAGCTTAGCAGAACAGTTACACGTAAAAGGTGTGGCGACTTGCCTGGTCAAGTTCTTCACCCAGAGCGACCGTCTTTTGGAAGCCCTGCTCAATGCGGGGAGCAATGTCTAAATTTGCGAGTGAGAATCTCTGTTAATAAATGTATTGATCGTGTTCACCCGTATCGTCTTCTGAGTCGATGTCGTCCGTCATTTCTCCGTCCATGGCTGTTGCTACCTCGGCCTCGACTCCACGTTGTTGATTAAAGAGGTCGAGGACTGTCCTTTCAACTTCGAGAGGCAGGGTCCGTCTTTTCTCTGCAATTCTTTTCTGCCATTGAAGTCGGGTGTCAGCGAGGGACCATATTCTGCGATCGAGTGCCTCGTCGAATGGTTCAGTATCTGAAGAACGCATCAGGCAAAAGAAGACATCAAAACAGTATGGGACGCACTGTGTTCATTTTCAGCTGTCTCGTAGTTGTGGCCATTGATTCGAAGATTTGGCTGTGCAGTGGTAAAAACACGTTCCAGATACTGATTACAAGGTGTCAGAACAGCGAAGATTGTTTTGATTTGCAGAAGGGGAGAACCTGGTTTGTGTGTGCGAGAAGAGCATCGCGTTCTTTTACAAGGCCCTGAGATTGAATGTGCTCCTCCAGTGAGGTCAAGACGGATGACTTGTAGTTTGCTTTGATCCTGTGCCAGTCGTGGATGTTGGATAGAGATATGCGAGGAAAGTCCTCCCGGAAGTCCATAGTAAGTAATAGTACAAGTATGAATACAAATTAATCAATATCATCACTTTCGCTTTACTAGCTTGATGCCCAATCCATTCTTTCCCAGAGTTTTCTTCTTCTTTGCAGCATGCATGGCCGTTGATTTCTCGTTGATCAACGCACGCGCAGACTCAGGCAATAGGCTTTCTATAGACGGCTCAGCTTCCTCCGCCTTTCGTTTCACCACCATCGTCGCCCCGTCTGGCCCCGTAGGAACCCTTGAAAATATCTCCCTCACGATCTTCTCATCCTCTTCTTCTAATCGTTTTCTCTCCGCGTCCTCCGCATCCTCAACCTCTTCCATACCAAGCTGCGCTAGCAGATCTACAGAGTTTCCTACTCGCTCGTTTCGAGCATTTCGAGCCCGAATGTCTTGTAGTGCGTCTAGAATATCCATCTCTCGCTTCGAGTCTGTTGTCCGGTTCTCGAGGGCCTTCATCGGGTTATTTTCCTCTTCTTCCAGCTTCGCCAGTCTGTCTTCTTCCTCCACAGCCTTCTCTTCTCTCCATGGTTCAAAGTTACGTGATGCACCATGTTCAGCTGCGTAATCCGTATTCTTGGGATCAGTCTTGAAAGTGATCTCAGCAGAGCATAAGGTGCTTAGATTAAATTAGTCCATGTATCGTCGACAAGTTCACATTGCGACATACCACTTGATATAGAACCTAAAAATCTTGATGCCAAAGTAATCCTCCCCTTCAACAGTTTCTTTCCTTGCATTGAACTTCTTGCCTTTGTAAATGTATTCGCCACATGTGTTGCACCGCCTAAATCCTATTAGTTTTCCCATGAAGATATACTCTATGACGCTTACATTGAGAATGGGGCCATGAGACGCACCACCTGTTGTGAGTTCCTAGGTTGCTTCCTTCGGGGAATAAGATCAGGGTCAAAGTCCGGGGGGAAGTATTTGTTGAGGACTACGTATATTGTCAAGCGAGAACTGAGAGGATGTTGTTCCCAAACTGACCTTTTCGCTCTGACATGTTGACTCAGGAGATGGTGGTTGTGGTTGAAGAGAAGGAAGCAAGCCAAACAAGAACTCATCAATAACTGCATTTCTCTTCCATGTCGCTCAAATTTTGGAAACCAGGCACTGTCGGCCCAGGCAGCAATCTCGACAGAGCTACAGAACTTGAGGGGAACGTTGTACCATCTGCACCCACATATTCAAATCGCGAACGCCTTCCTATCTTCAAATACCGTGCGCTTCATATTATTCATTACTGCTCGTCGGTTGAATATCGCCGCAGGAGACAAGCTACTGTATTGTGTAGAGAACCACGGTGTAATCATTGTTGTCGGTCAAACTGGCTGCGGTAAAACTACCCGTAAGCATGTTCCCTAGGTTTACCATACAGTTTTTTTGAGAAACCTTATAAAAGAACTTCCCCAGTATCTTTATGAAGCTGGATGGGCTGCCCAAGGAAGCGTCATTGCCTGCACGCAACCTCGACGCGTCGCAGCGACTTCCGTTGCTACTCGCGTC
Source organism: Tephrocybe sp. 9980TJB (assembly GCA_018220975.1). NCBI lineage: Eukaryota > Fungi > Basidiomycota > Agaricomycetes > Agaricales > Lyophyllaceae > Tephrocybe > Tephrocybe sp. 9980TJB. Next base: position 122,500 of record JABAJU010000045.1, read on the forward strand.
GCTTCTGAGGTTGGAACTACTCTTGGAGATGAGGTTTGTCTGCAAATTTCGACCTGTACCCCTACTCAAATGCGCTGTTTAGGTAGGTTATACGATCAGGTTTGAAGACGTCAGCAGTAAGGACAGAACACGAATACTTTATATGACCGATGGAATGCTCTTTCGCGAAACTCTGGTGGACCCTTTGCTCAGCCGCTTTAGCGTGATAATGGTACGTTTATATCCATCTCCACGATAGGACAACCCTTGATATGAATTCTAGATTGATGAAGCACATGAAAGAAGTGTTTACACAGATCTCCTATTGGGAGTGCTGAAAAAGTGGGCAGGCCTTCTTTTTCCTGTTTTTCCTCCATTCGCATCTCACTCTGAACTCTAGAATTCGACGAAAACGTCCTTCGCTTCGTCTCATCGTCTCCTCCGCCACACTGGATGCTTCGGCCTTCCTTGAGTATTTCACAGATCCTACGACTCCGAATGACGCCATCATTGTCAGTCTTGAAGGGAGGATGCATCCAGTCGAGGTTGCATATCTTCAGGAGCCTACTCCCGATTACGTCAGAAAAGCTGCTGAAGTGGCTTGGAATATCAACATGCGGGTTAGTTCGTTAAGTCACTGTCGTCATGTGGACCTTTTCTCATATCATGTAGCAAGGCCCAGGAGATATCCTTGTCTTTTTAACTGGCCGTGAAGAAATAGATCGGTGTTTGGAGGAACTATCGGAGATGCTTCCTACGTAACTATCATTCTCTCATTCCTCTACGAACACTACTGAGGGCTTGATGTAGGCTACCGAGAACAGCGACTCGCTTAGCGCCTTTGGCTCTACACGCGGGCCTATCAACCGAGGAACAGCTCAAAGTATTTGAGCCCACAGAACGAGGAATGCGAAAAGTCATTTTGTCGACCAATATAGCAGAAGTAAGCCTAGATGGCGACAGATTTATTGGCCTGCAGTAACCCCACCGACAGGCTAGTGTGACGATCGATGGTATTAAGTACGTCGTGGATTGTGGTTTTGTCAAGGTATTCCCAACGCAAGGTACCCCGTCCCCCGCCATATTGATTTTTTAAATCACAGATTCGAACCTACAACCCTACCACTGCCCTTGCCTCATTATCCACTGTCCCAATCTCAGTAGCATCTGCAATGCAAAGGGCCGGTCGTGCTGGACGAACATCCCCGGGTATCTGTTACAGACTCTATCCGCTCCCGGTCTTCGAATCTCTGTCATATTCGACGCCAGCTGAAGTGACCCGTGTTGATATGACAACTCCCATACTTCAATTAAAATCGCTCGGCATTGATGACTTGATGAAATTTGAGTGGGTTTCAGCGCCTCCTGCGGAGATTGTCCTTCGTGCCCTGGAGGGTCTTGTTGCAGCTAGCATGATTAGAGACGATGGACGGCTGACCCCGATGGGGCAGCAAGTGGCAGAATGCCCAGTCGAAGTCGGAATAGCAAAGATGGTAAGCGGAAGCGTCATTTCACATATGAAGCAACTCAAGATGCCTGAGAACAGCTTTTTGACTCTGCAGAGCACAAGTGTGGGGAGGAAATCCTTACCATCGCAGCAATGACTGCTGTCCAGGTGAGAGCATCCCAATGTGTTGTAGAATCCTTTGTAAACAAGTCTCCAGGATGTATTCATTATTCCAGATGGTGCACAAGGGGCTCTCGCAGAATTAGAGCGAAGGAAGTTTACTGCAGAAGAAGGCGTCAGTATTCATGATACCCAATTTGTTTTTGTTTGATATATGCTCACATGCATTTATGCCAGGACCATCTAACTCTGCTCAACGGTGAATATCGACTTTTCACTTTTTAATCCAACTGACGGAAGGCAATGCGAAGCGTATAATGCTTTCACCCGATACGGTAGGTCATCTGCTTGGTGCAAGTCTCATGCACTTTCGTTTAGAGCGATGTCTCGAGCCGTATCAATCCGCGCTCAATTGAAAAAATATATGCAACGGTTTAAACTCCCACTTGAGAGTTGTGAAGGTGACGCCCGGCGGTTGCGTCGTTGTCTTGTCAGTGGTTACTGGCGGAACGGGGCGAGGTGGGTTGCAGATGGAACGTATAGGTCTGTGAGAGGCAACAAGGTTGGTTGAGACTTACTATCATCAAATAGTATTATCGGTTTACAGACTTTAACAGGTTTTGCATGTCCATCCGACTTCTGTCTTGTTTACGCGGAAACCGCGGTCAGGATGGATTGTTTACCATGAGATGGAAGAAACAAAGAAGACACAGTGAGTAACACCTACGCCACCCATTCGCATGATCTCAAGTCACAAACAGAATCCGGATTCTTACGGAAATTGAACCTGATTGGTAGGTGACTATATATTTTTCTAGATCATCACCCTCACCTAGTTCAGGTTATTGGATCATGGGCACAAGTATTGTGATGCTCGCATGGTGGAGTAGTGACTGGTAATGTTACGTGGATGTATGTATGTATACTGCTACAACCACTGCCACTCTTCCACAACCCGTTCGATGCGATGTCGTTCTAACCCTGTTGCCGTACGTCTAACCTTCACACTGCTGTGTCGTTGTATGCGAACTTCTCCCAAGCCTTCTTCATCCAATGGATCCGTGCCAATCCAAGCTTCCACCCAATCATCGCTATCTGGACGCTGTCCTTTGGCTGTTTTGATTTCCGGCTCCGATGATATTTCGACTATCCTGTCCCATGATTTTGGCCTGAAATTCTTGAAGGACTCGTTCGAGTCGTCCAATGCAGGAGAAGGGGATGTCGTTCGCTTTCGCTTGATACCGTTGGCCTTCGGCTTCTGTAAGCCCTCGTCGTCACTCGCGTTCCCTCCTGCCAACAACCTTAGACGCCATCGCAGTTCTCTCGCCATCGCAGCCGCATCCTTGACTCTATCGGAAGGAATTTGTTCTCTGATCTCTTTCTTTGCAGCATCGCTGCCTCCTTCCAGCACACGTGCTTCTGAGACAAGGAAGTCGGCCAGTTTGGACATGGACTCAAGAACTCGACTGCAAAACGATACTCCCGAAGGCGATTTGATGTCCCGCAGAACCTTATCCCCTACATACCAACATAGTCTGATTATAAGTATTTTTCTCTATGATGTCCATTATCCATACAAAGGATAGATACTCACTTTGAGAACATCGGAAACCTGAATTTTTTCGGCACTTGCGTGGCGATTTCAATTTTTCGCACCCGTAGCTCTGGAATAACTTATGAGGAAACGTTTCAGATGAACAGCGAAAAAACAATCACGTTTTCCAACGTCATAAGAATGGAGAAAATTCCCTCCAAACACTAGCGTATCCACGGGCGTGTACTGTTAAATTCAAGTCAATACTTCAGATACAATAACAGCGAGCAAACATACGACGGCATGTATCCATCCCGTAGGGATAATCATCGTGTTGCCTTCCTTGAGTTCTACCTTGTACACGTCATCGACCATATCGCCAAGCCACGCATGGGTTTGGAGTTCAGTGCCAGACCACTTCTCATATGCCGTCAGATTCTCAGATGTAGGCCGAATGAAGTAAAAGATCTACAGATAGCATCCTTCTAAGCTAGCGAATTTTAGGCAACATAAAACATGCCTTGGATCCTCGAAGGATATGGTAATAGACTGATGAACCAGCAAAATCGACATGCCAATCCTGGGAGTAGATGAGTTAATGTGATCCAAGATAGGCCCTACTCACCGTCCATGCATTGGCGACACCCATTAAGCAATACAGCTGTACTTTGGGGTATGCATGACCCTTTCCTTTTCGCGTGCTGGGCCAGTAGTTCTCGACCCAGTCTAGATCGCGTACAAGTTTTGGAGGAAGAATTTTGTCGGCAAGTTGAGTGCCTGATATCTCCAAAGAAATCACGTTGAGAATCTTTTCGCGAGCCTCAGGTTCCAGATTAAAGTAGTCATTCCACTTTCCTAATGTCCAACCAGGTGAAGTTGACTGCGACGCAACATCTTCAGAACGGTCAACAAATGGTGACGTTGCTTGCAAGGTCTGTAACACACCTATTACTTCCAATGGGGTGTCTTCACCAACTAGCTCTGTGACATCATCGACGGTGAAATCCGTTGGTGGCATGTTCATACCCAACCCTTCTGGCTCTTCAATAACGATCGGCTCTGTCATAGCGGTATTATCGTCCTCGAGCCATTCCAATCCAACGTCAGCTCCTTTTAACCTTTTGAATGGGTCGTCTTTGAAGGATTTGCGGTCTAGGAACTGGATCCACCTGCGAGGGTCTGACTCAAGGCCGGTGTTCAGATTTGCGTAGTCTGGTTGTGTTCGTTTCCTGATAGATTTACGTGCTGGAGCTTTGAAAGTGACAGAAAGCTTAGAATTAGCCTCTAAGCAGGCAGTGCAGTACCTGCAGGTATTCTAGTCGAGGTTGTGGATACAGGCAAGACGACAAACCATTTATCAATGGTGTCTACGTCACCACCACTGCCTGCACATCTCCAATGATACCAAGTCATACAAACGTCACATCTAACCCACTGTTCCTTGGAGGATGGACTTGGAGTTTCAGCCGAATTTTCAGGGCAGGCAGGACAAACGTCATCATTAGCAACATTCGTGCTAGGTGAATGACTGGACAGGGGAGAGACTTGGGGTGACTTTGGGATCTCACCGCGCACCGAACGGCGTTTGCTACGGGCCATGATGAGGAACAGGGAGAACGAAGGAAATATGGCTTGGACAAGTACTACGCGTTGATGCCAAATAGTAGTAATTAACACAATGAACACGAGGATGACACGATGGATCAAGGTGAAGGCCTGGACGACGCTCGCTTTGGCTTGGGGATGGGTGTAACGAGGACCAGGGCCTGTATATTACTTGTACTATGTAGGCTGTATAGCCACGTCGCGTCGCGTCGCGTCACTGCACGACCCGCTAGACCTCCTCCAAATAGCCCTGTACAATCAAATGCTCAATGTCCGCCCTCCTAACCAGATACCTCTCTCCCTTTTTAAAATTAATGTTCCCCAACTCTGTCTGAATCTCTCCACATTCCCTGGCGACCGTAACATGCACATTCAACTCCTTTGGAGGATTTTCGATCCCTGCCATAATATCCAACTCGTCTGCAAAGTCGACTCGAAACTCCATGACGCCGGCGTGGTAGTCTCTCAAGAAATCAACCTCGTGTGGGGAGAGTTTCGCGCGGATGTTTTGGTTGGACAGTATGTGTGGCAGGGCGCCTCCGACTGCCCAGTACATATCTCTTAGACGATCAGTTCGATGGGTATGGTATGCGAGTAAACATCGTTTATTGCGTGCTATGGCAGATTCGATGACGATGAGGGTGGGTGAGGGTGGGCCATCGATGTTTGCAAGGGGCTCAGCGGCTTTTTCGAGATCGCGTTGTTCTCTGATGATTGAACGTACGAGAGGGTCGTTGTATTTGAGTAGAGTATCAGTCTGAGTAGAGCGACGAGCTTCGAGGACGAGTTGAGTTGCTAGATCGCCATACATGTTTTGGTCTGACTTGACTATAAACTACGATGACCCTCGACTCTGTTCTCGCAAACACCAATCTCACTGCTCTCAACAACGCTCTACGCTCAACTACAACCCTTGCAGCAAATCTTTCCAATGGCCAGGACCCTTTATCCACCCTTGATCCAACAGAAAACACCCTCGCTGTCCTCTACATCTTATCTGCAAGACTCAACACCCCATCTACACCCCCACCTTGGCAAGTAGTCCAACAGTTTTGTCAGAATTTTATCCCAGAACAGGCCCGTATTGCTCCTGATCGTGGTATGATTCATGGTATGATTAACACAAGTATTTCATCTGACTCGAAGTGCAGTGAGTACCCTGGCACGCGGCATCCTCGCCGCCTCTCCAACAGTAACTACATATATCCATTTCTCAATCTAACCCAGCCTAAACCTATCATTTAGCCCAAAGCAGCGATTGCTCCTCTGCTAGATCTCATCACCCGCTATCCTTACGACCCATCCCACCTAACCACCATTCATGCCACACTAGCCCTCGCCTGTGTTCGCACCCACTCCTACTCTGCCCTTCTTCCCATTCTTTCCACCCCAATAACCGACATCAGCCTCATTCTTTCTCCCGATCTCACCTACTCTGACCCTCTCATTTACCACTATCTCGGTGGCATCGCACTCGCCGCACTCAAACGCTGGCGTCCTGCCTGTGAATTTTTTGAGATCGCGTTGAGTGCACCGGGTACAGTACCAGCTGCTCTACAGCTCGAGGCACTCAAGAAACTTCGACTCGTGCAGCTCATCGCTTATGGCAAGGTTTGTCCGTTCACTCTTTTCCGCATATCCTCAACCTACCTTACCTCATAGATCGCCCCCCTCCCAAAATACACACATAGCCTCCTTCCCCGCCTGTTTAAAAATACCCCTTATGGCGCATTCGTTAACAACTACCCACACAACATTGACGCTCTACACGACCTCGTCCTACGCGAAGAAGCCATCTTTGCCCAGGAGAAAAACTTGGGCTTAATCAACCAAGCACTCGCACGTGCTCCACGTTGGACACTCAAAAAGCTCACGGCGACCTATATTACGCTCTCTCTTTCCGATATTGCCAAGGCCATCAACCTCCCCTCTGAAGCCGCCGTTCGCGCCCTTCTACTTGACATGGTACATCCCACTTTGCTCTCCCTCCCTCCATCTTCATTTAAGCATAAACACCAGATCGAATACTCTGACATAACAGCGCACATCAATACCGACACAGTCACATTCTCCGACCCCACGCCCGCCATTTCTCAATCTCAAATTGACTCTGTCCTCCGCGACGTCCAGGCACAATCAGATAGGCTTCGCGAGCTGGAGCGCAATATGTCCAAGAGCAGAGAATATTTGACCAAGGTGCGTGTTCCTTTTCCTTCAAACGTGCAGTGGTGTTAAACTGACTTGCGTTGCGTCATATGTCATTTAGGCCGTCAAGAATCGCGATGAATCCTCGGCGTGGCCTTTACAAGTGGATGAGGAACAGCTTTTTGGGTCCGGGATGGGTATCCCGTCAGGTGTCAGTGTGTGGGCTGAGGATGCATCTGGGTTTGCGTGATTATGCAGCAATCACAGATCACGAACAGGTGTATTTCTCTTTATATCAATATCTTGTACCAATAGACTCTTCTTTCGGGAATCCTAAGAAAAAGACGATACACGACCCGACACCGATGTATAGGTTTACTGTTCACTTAGGCGTTGAACGAAGAAAACAAAAGAAAAAAAAAAACACAAATTGTCCTATATAAGAGCTCAATTATCTTCAAAGTCACTCTTTACTAATATAGACTTATGGTACTGAGTCTTTCAATTTGTCAGAATTATTTGACATGAACACAAAGTCCTCCTCAACTTGCATGTTTGTAATAGAGCTACTGTTTTTCCTTCACATCTGAATGTCACAGATGGGCTTTCTGTCATGTAACAAGCAGAAAGAGCATTTGTGGTATGTGCTGTGTGAATTGTTGCATAGTCAAAGACAAAGACATGGTCAAATAGGAGGACTTTACACTCCCTCCTGTATTCCAGTCAGAGTCTGGCTGGACTTTTTACCAGTCAAATGTCAGTTTTTTAGTAGTGGCCAGACTTTTTATTAGCCAAATCTCAGCTTTTCAGTAGTTTGGTTAGATTTTAGTCTGGTCAGAGTCCAGTCAATGTCCAGGCAAATCCAGCCAGACTCATACAGTCTAGTTGAAGTCCAGCCGGAATGGCTGGACTTTTGTCCACCTGAGTCCACCCAGACTTTACCAGATAGCAGAACACTAGTAGTACTTTACACTGAGCCACCTAATCCAGTTGAAGTCTGGCCAGAGTCTGGTCAGACTGACTAGATCTGCCTGGAGTCTGGTCAGACTCCAGTCAGACTCCTGTCAGACTGGTCAAAGCTCAGTAAAACTCCACTTCATGCACAGTAACACATGTAGTACACATGTAGAACACATGCAAAACACATGTAGGGACTCAATAGTATATATAGCTGTAATATATTGCCTAGAGTCCTCATTCGAGTTCTCTTAGGATTTCCACTATAACCTAGTATGAACACTTAAGACTGTTGTCTCTCTTCTTTTTCTTCTAGTAGGGTTGTTCTTGTGAGAGCCTGCTGCATCGTTGTAGTGTTGCCCTAACAGAAGAACTCGAATCCTCTCTCTGGCACTCTCCCACATCTGACTCCTTGCAAGACCTCGTTTTCACAAATCAAGTGTGTTCTCATTCTCTTCTGTTGAGCAGATAAAAGGACTTTTTATTATTGGTAACTACTGGAACTATTTAACTGCTAAATAAAGTGGGTACAGAACAAAGTGGATAGAGATGAATAGTGGGTATAAGACCCATATTAAGTATGACAAGAATAAAATAAAAATCTTGTGGCAGCGCGTCCACGTGTTCCTCTCAATTGATCATGTGCGGGTTGCTTATTTCTCCAACACTCCCCCTCAACCCGATATCATTCCGAGTTGCTTGAGTATGAATTTGTGAGCAGGGCACGTGAGACCTTTGGTGAAGATGTCAGCAAAATTGTCCTTCGATGCACAGTAGGAAATCTTGATATCATTAGCTTTAGGTAATCTCGGACGAAATGGTGACGAATGTCGATGTGTTTGCTTTGTGTGTGGAATGTGGAGTTCATCGCAAATAAAATAGCGGATGTGTTGTCAGTGATGAGACTTGTGGGTATGTTGGTGAAAATCCCAATTCCATGATAAGAGCGCACATCCATAAAATTTCATGTGTGGCATGACAAAAGGCCATGTACTCAGCCTCCATACTCGAAAGTGTGACAGAGTTTTGTTGTTTTGAACTCCAGGTGACAGGCCCACCTGATAATATTGTAACATAACCTGAAATGGATCAACGATTGTCCAAGTTGTTTGCCCAATCAGTGTCAGAGTAAACGTGAATGATGTCATTGGTGTTCAGAGGTGATGGTGCATAAATAATTCCAATGTCGAGCGTCGCCTTGAGATATTGAAACACGCATTGTACAGTGGTCCAGTGAGCAACTCCGGGATGATTGGTAAATTGAGAAAGATGTTGTATGGCATGAGAAATGTCAGGGCAGGTAGATATTGATGCCCATATGAGCATGCCAATTGCGGTTGGATAAAGTTTGCTGATGTGGTGGTGGCGTTCCTCATCATCGCTTGATTTGAAAAGTTTGACATTGAGGTCCATTGATGTATGAACAGCATAAGCATCTTGTAAACCCATGTAAGTGATGATCTTTTCGAGGTACGGCTGTTGTGATAGCTTGATGTGTCTGTCAGAGAGCTGGGTAATCGCAATTCCGACAATTTGGTTAGCTTCTTGAAGATCTGTGATTTCAAACTTGTTATTGAGCTTGTGTTTGACAATAGTGATGAGGTCGGTAGAAGGGGCAAAAATGGTCATGTTGTCTACATGTATAGCAATGATAACTAGAGTTTTGCTGGAGCCTCGGATATAGACACATTGATCTGATATTAGGCATGTGAAGCCTAGTTCCTTGAAGAACGCGTCGAGTACCTTGTTCCACGTGTGTCCTGCCTATTTTAGACCATAGATAGTCTTGAGGAGTTTCCATACATGTGAGGTACTATCGTTGAAACCAGGGGGCTGATTGAGATAAATGTCTTCCTTGAGATGTGCATTAAGGTATGCACCAACTACATCCACATTATGAAAAATCAGATTGAGAGACGTTGCGAGGGTGATGAGGAACCGTAGTATGTCCATGTGTACCACAGGTGCATAAGTTTCATTGTAGTCAATGCTGGGTTGTTGTTGAGTAAAGCCACGTGCAACGAGGTGCAATTTTGGCTTGATAAAGTTTCTATTTCCATCTAATTTGACTTTGTAAACCCATTTAGAATCAATTGTAATTCAGCCAGAGGGCAGATCTGTGAGCTTGTATGTCCCCAACTTTTTGAGTTGGTCAAGTTCCAATTGCATTGATTTCCGCCATGTAGGGTTGGAAATCACGTCTTCAACAGTTGTGGGCTTGCTTTGTGTGTCTGATAGGAACACTACATCAGGGATGCTGATGTTGGCAGAGTCAGAGTCGAGGTTATGAATAGGAACATGATGTTGCCACTCCTGTGGACCGCATGCTGCAGGGTTGTTTATCATTCGGTAATCTAGGGGCAACTGTGACACAATCCGTGCTGACTTTTTGCATATGGAAATTTTTGACAGTGCAGCAGTGGCATTTGGTGTAGATATGGTGATGGGTTTAGAGATGGGTGTAGGAGGCATTTCTGGTGGATTCTGAGTCCCTGATAGATTGTTGCCAGTATTTTTCTCCCCCTCAATCGAATAGGGAATAGAATCGTCATCGAAAAAGTCCGTTTTAGGCATTTCGTGTATGAACATGACATTTTGTGATGTAAGCACCTTGTGCGTCTCATAGTTGTAGTATTGCCAGGCTCTGGACTTGTCAGAGAGACCAGTGAAGACAAATGCACGTGATTTTGGGTCCAACTTGCTGATATTCGCGCCATCGTGTAATACCCAGCATTTGACTCCAAATTCTTGCAAGTGAGAGACATTGGGCTTCTTGTTAGTGTAAACTTCTTTGGGGGTCTTGTCAGTTAGCACACGCATGGGTGAGCGGTTCTTCAAATAGGTAGCATAGGCCCATGCTTCAGGCCAAAGGAATTTTGGAATGTTATGTTGAATGAGCATGGCACATGTGTGTTCTGCTAGAGTCCTGTTGACATGTTCAGCCACTCCATTTTGGGCTAAAGAGCATGGTGCAGTTGCTTCGATGTGAATTCCGTGTTTCTTGAGATAATCACGTACTTTCTGATTAATATATTCTTTGCTGTTATCAAATTGCATTGCTTTGAGGTCTTTTCCAGTTTGAGTTTTGACACTTGCTCTATAATAATCAATAGCTCAAATGGTTTCATCATTAGTTTTATGCTTCATAAAATGTATAACAGTTCTGCGTGCCTTGCCATCCATGAAATCACAGGCATATAACTCGTCTCGGATTCCTGTTGTGCGTGCTGGCCCCCATAGATCAGTAAATGTCATATCACCAATCTCGTGATAGGTCGTATCTGACTTCTTTGGGAAAGGTGCCACATGTTGTTTGGCCTGAATGCAGGCCTTGCATGGTGCCTCAGTGGATTTACGCGTATCCACCTCCATTCTGATTACCATTCCTTTGGACTTCAAGGTCTTGACTGCTCCAATATGCATATGTCCAAAATTTGATGCCATTCCTCCCAGGTGTGTGCGATTGTATTTTCAGCTAAGGCCACATCTGGAGTTATGATTGATGCATTGACGTCATAGAGTCGTTCAACTTTTTGTCCTTGGAGAATGGGTTGGCGACTTCCTGAGGAGAAAATATCCATGGTTTGAGCTTCAAACCAGATTCAAAATTTAGCGTCTGTGATGCGACTGAGGGATATTAGGTTATACAGGGCAGATGGTGCATGTATGACGTCCTTGAGCACGATAGTGAATGTATGATCGTCCATCTTACAACAGATCTTTATGTTTTCACGATCGATGCCTGCAGCATTTCCGAATCCTTGGATCTGATGTCCTGGGGTCTCAATGTATGATGAGAAAGCTGAACAATCACAGAAAATATGTGATGTGGCAGCAGAATCAGCAAGCATCAAGTTGAGTGTTAAGGCCGCAAAAGCGGCATCGTCATTACTAGTGAATGCGTAAGTGTCGGCAGACTCAGAGGCTTGGTTTGCTACGTCTGGCTTGCTGAGTGAGTCTTTCTTCTTGCCATCCCATTTCTTTCTGCTGCTGCCTTTTCCTTCCTTCTTGGGACAGTGTCTCGAGATATGTCCCTTCTCATTACAATTATAACATGTTACATTTGGATTATACTTGACAGTGAGGGCGGTGTCTCCAAGGTTGCACACGCAGATACAATGATCTTTTTTGAGAATGCGTGCGATTAATAAATGGCTTTATTTGAGTGCAGAAGAGTCGATGGAGGATATAAATGCATTTCAGGAGTCTGGCAGCGAGGTAAGTAGGGTGATTGCAAAATCTGCATTGCTTATCGTCGATACTGAAGCTGCCAGTTCTTCTACTAGGCCCTTGAGCATACGAATGTGCTCCTCAATGTTTGCTCCATCTTCACACTGTGCTCGGAAGAGTCTACAGTGCACAGTAACTGTTCCAATAGCTCCGCACACCTCAAACATGGATTGTAGCGCGCTCCAGGCTTCTCTTGCTGATTTTGCGCCCACGATATATACAAGCGCAGCGTCCCCGACACGTAAACAGATCGTCGAGAGCGCCTTTTGGTCTTTTGTCTTCCAATCAGCTTTGGCATCTGCAGCGTCAGGCTCCTTCGCTTCTTTGTCCATGAAATCAATGTACCCCAGGTCAGTGAGTATATCTGTCATTTTAATCTTTCACACCACATAATTTTCTGTTCCTTTCAGAGGATTGATCCTGTATACGTTCAAGGATGTGTTCGATGTATCTGCCATCACAACCTATCATTTGGAATGGGCTGGAGATGTAGGGAAAGATGAGAGGACTTTCTAAAGGCTTATTAACAAAGTAGTTAGTTATAGACAGGGCCCATAACCTGTTGAGCAAATAAAAGGACTTTTTATTATTGGTAACTACTGAAACTATTTAACTGCTAAATAAAGTAGGTACAGAATAAAGTGGATAGAGATGAATAGTGGGTATAAGACCCATATTAAGTATGACAAGAATAAAATAAAAATCTTGTGGCAGCGCGTCCACGCGTTCCTCTCAATTGATCATGTGCGGGTTGCTTATTTCTCCAACATCTTCCTGTACTACTAAAGTTTTCTCCCCTATCCTCATCACTACTCCCTTCCGCACCATTTATTGTCTGCTACTAGTTTCTTTTGGTAGTTGTGTACTCTTTTACAGCTATTCTATATCTGGTGGACAAGCGCTCGTTTGAGAGTGGAGTAATGTTGAGTCTGACTCTCTCAAAGAGTAGCTATAAGGAGATCTGGTAGACCTTCAGTGATATGACAGTGGTCTGTATCTGGATTGTTAGTAAAGATCATGACAAGAGACACTCTTATACAGTGTTCTGGACTCAGGATAACCTCTGTGAGGGTGCGATAAAATGGTACATAGATACCTGGCACTCCACACAAGTTATTCATTCACTGGCAACGCTTAGATGCACCTCCTTGTTGTATATACTCTATAAACCATAAAAGCTGAAAACAGTAGGCATATAAACCTTCCATCCCACCATTAACTGTATGCTTAGGGTCAGAAATAATCTATTGATCTATTGAGACAGTATTCCTGAGGATATTAACTTGGAGATGCTTGCAGAGATCATCAGAGATATTGAAAGCAAAACTGGATAATGGATAGATCCAATTAGCCTCAAAAATAACCAGTCACCAAGGCAATTGTGAAAGCAATTGTGAGACAATACATCTTCCATGATCTATTTAAAACATCAGAATTAATATTCTCTACTGTACCTCTGTCTATGGCACTTCAAAGTCTCAATGTTAGGGCTACTGAGAGGGTATTCTATGTGATTATAAATGCTCTGTAGAGGTTTGTAGATACAGCAGACACTTCAGAGTGGGGACAATTGCAGAGATCATAAAAATTGATAGATAGGAAGTTTTCTGGCCTGTACTTTCTTCCAGGGGGCCTGGCAACAGAAACGGCACCCTATAATGATGTAATTGACTGATGGGAGTGCCCTGGTCTGTGCACATAGCTACCAGTATAAATAGTTTGATATTTTCACTTTTAGGCCCCAAGTTACCTTCTTGCAGGCTTGGAGTACCCCAGGGAGTGGTATTGCCTAGGCTTTTGAGTTGGAAAGCTTTGGTTTTATAGAATATTCTTCTTGAGACCATCTCAGGTGTTTATCAAGCTCTTGAGATCATTGAGACTTGGTTTCATCTAGTATACTTTATACACCAATAAAAGCACATTCTACTCAATCTATTCAGTATGAATTGAGTGTTCTGAACATTGTAGTTAAGCCTCACAAACCTGAGCAATTGGTAGCGATTTGAGTTGGTCATTGTCTTCAACAGTGACATCTTTAAAAGTAACCACCCAGCTCATCATCTAGAGCCCACCATGAAGGGCTTTTCAATGTTTTTTAAATACAAGAGCACACTTAGGAAGTGAGCAGAGGACTTCATTGAGGTCTATAGCATCAGAGACACTATATCTGTACCCACAGGAGGCAGGTATATAAAGTCCAAAGTGTTGCAGCAGCAGTATTGAACAAGATCAGCAGGAAATGAAGGTGTTGAGCAGGACTTATTTGCCCTATCTAACTCTAAGTCCTGCAGAGTACTTGCAAGGAAACAGCTACCAGCAGCAGAAATGGCACAGCAGAGAGATTATAGGATGCCTTTGTCAACGAGCAGAGATGCTCCAAGATTTAAGCATTCTGAACCTCAGGAGGTTCAAAGATTTGTTAGAAAGATGGAGACCTTGTTCCAGTTGTTAGGAATTACTGATGACCAGGAGAAAAAGGCAAGAATTATTGATTATATGGATGCATAGTCTGAGGATGAGTGGCATGGCTTTGATAGTTATTCTAAACCAGATAAGACCTAGGAGCACTTCAAAAGAGAGCTCTTTGCATCCTATTCTGAGGCAGATAATATTAGGGCAACACTACAACAATGCAGCAGGCTCCCACAAGAACAACTCTACTAGAAGAGAGAGAAGAGAGATGACAGTCTTAAGTGTTCACACTAGGTTATAGTGGAAATCCTAAGAGAACTCAAATGAGGACTCTAAGTAGGGAATAGCCTGGGTAACCCGTGGGTATTTTTTTCCCAACCTGTACCCAAACCCATAAAGACCCTTACCCAATATAAGGGTCTGGGTACTCAACTGGGTACTGTGGGTATGGGTACGGGTCGACACCCACAACGAGTATCACGCACGGGTCAGTCGGTATTGCAGTGAGCAGAACAACTTATATAAAGCATTTTGTTATCTAATTTAATTTTCATCTATGTCGGATGCAATGTCTAAGGTATCTGGCACGTCCACCTCTCCTTCTGAATCACCATCCTCCAAGGGAACCTCGGGAAGTGCAGTGACCTTCAAGATGTCTTCATCTTTCACCAATCCTAGCTTGCTCCAGTAGCCGAGGCACAATACTGCCTGAGTTGACTGCACAGACATACGGTTTTGGACATAAGATAGAAGTTGTTGACCACGGCTGAACACGCGTTCAACTTCAACCGAAGTAGCTACACAAAAATGAGATCTATGCAGGTAGTAAGTTCAAGTGAACACTTGCCTGGAATCAAGAGATAGTCCAGGGCCATTCTGGATAGCCGTAGATACTGATCACAATGTTCGATCCACCACTGAATCACGTCTTCAATATCTTCAATATCTGCACTGAGGTACCGGTCTAACTCATTCTGGAGCTGGGCATGTTTGCGAGGTTGAAAATGCTTAGTGTTATCAAATATATTCTGATTATATAGTGAGTATTATTCAAAGTGTACTATGAAAACTCACATCAGATTTCGTCGTTTTGGCTGACAATTCGACACAAGGGGTAAGATCCTCCAGCTCAATCTGGTACTTTTGATCAAATAAGTCCCAGACAATGGTTTTAGCTGTGTCAATCCAGTCGCTCAGCCAATCGTTGTTAATAAAATATTCAAGTTTGCGTCTCGGATCTAAAACTAGAGAAAAGTCAAGTAAGTATATCAAAACAAAAAGAACGGTACATACACATAGCAGCATGATAAAGCTTGGAGTCATCAGTTTTTGTATAATAGCGATTTGCTGTCTTTTTGGCAAGGCCAATTGATGCTTGAAGGGCAGGATCATTGGTGATGTCAAGGCTTGCTGTGGTGAGTTCTTTGTCAATCAAATCTATTGCAGGAATAACTGTGGCCAGACTCGGTATTGAGCACGAAAAGAATGTCGTCGCATCCTTGAGGATCTTTGATAAGTAAGAGGATTGAGATGAGATGAAATGACAAATGTGATTATGTGATCACAAACCTTCAGAACGTCTCGTAACTGCTCTGCAATCTTCCACTCCTTCTCACTCAGCTCAAATTCTCTCAGCTTGTTTTTTCTATTGTTCGTTAACTGGTCGACTGCCTTGCAGTATTGAAGTGCAACATCAAGCATATCAAAAGTTGAGTTCCAACGAGTGGCTACATCCCTGGGAATGAGACGACTAGCCATTTTTAGAGAATCAACAATTGCACGCCATTCAGGGAGCAGGAGTGTCATAGAGTGGATGATTTTGAAGGATATTTTGCGGATCTGGTGAAATATTAGTCCAAAATTGGATACTCTGGTGCATTGC
>JABAJU010000046.1:0-136519 GCA_018220975.1 Tephrocybe sp. 9980TJB
TTCTCCCCTCCCCCCGCAACAACCCAATCGCCAACCTTCTCTTTCCTTCCTTTTCTCCACCACATAAGTTCCTCCTCCCCTTCCCCCCCCCCCCCCCCCCCCCCCCCCCCCCAATTGCGTATACCGTTCTAACAGATGTCCAGGTAAACATAAATACTCCGAACGCGTATACGACGCTTGCATGGACTCCTTCTGTTCTCTCCCGCTTGCAGCCGTTATGAACAAACAATTTTTGTGCATTCACGGTGGTCTTTCACCTGAGCTTAATACTCTTGATGATATTCGTGCTGTGCGTCTCTCCCTCGCTTGATGACGTAACCTAACCCCAGAAACCGACCTTCGATAGATCGATCGATTCCGCGAACCCCCAACTCATGGCCTAATGTGTGACATACTCTGGGCCGACCCGGTGGAGGACTTTGGCACTGAGAAAACTACGGAGAGTTTTGTGCACAACCACGTTCGGGGTTGCTCATACTTCTTTACGTGAGTCGAGTCCTCAAGCACGAGGTCATATGAATAACGCCAAACTCGCAGTTATCAAGCTGCTTGCCAGTTCCTTGAAAGAAACAACCTGCTTTCCATCATACGAGCGCACGAAGCTCAAGATGCTGGGTACGTTTCCGTCCTTTCGTTCTGTCGATAATTATAAGATTAATGTCCGTGCCGCTTTGCAGATACCGCATGTACCGCAAAACGAAAACGACGGGATTCCCCTCAGTCATGACCATCTTCTCCGCCCCCAACTACCTTGATGTATACAATAACAAGGCTGCAGTACTTAAATACGAAAGCAACGTCATGAACATCCGGCAGTTCAATTGCACGCCACATCCGTATTGGCTGCCTAATTTCATGGACGTTTTTACTTGGAGTTTGCCCTTCGTTGGAGAGAAAAGTTTGTAGTCTCCCAATTCAAGAAGAAAACTCGAACTGATTACAAATTTAACAGTCACCGATATGTTAGTGGCGGTCCTTAATACTTGCACCAAGGAGGAGCTTGAGGAGAGCGACGACGATTCAACATTGGTATCACCGGTATCTACCTCTGAAGAGTCGGTAGAGCGTAGAAAAGTCATCAAGAACAAGATCATGGCTGTCGGAAGAATGGCTCGGGTCTTCGCGCTTCTACGGTGTGTGGTATTAGTGGTTAATAATCTTGCAGACTGACCAATATGACTATTCAGTGAGGAATCCGAGAAGGTTTCAGAGCTCAAAAGTGTATCAGGTTCTAATAAACTCCCTTACGGGACGCTTGCTTCGGGCACGGAGGGTATTAAAGAAGCTATTCAAGGTTTCGATGACGCGTACGTGCCTTCCATTTCGTGATTTTTGGCCTCTAATGAAACTTTCCATATACAGCCGCAAGTCAGATATTGAGAACGAGCGGCTCCCTCCAGAACTTTTCGACGCTGACTCCGAAGAAGGCAAGGCCATTCTATCCTCCCAGCCCTCCACCCCTTCCGAAACCGTCGAGCCTCCCCCACCAATCTCAGCCAATGGTGTCAACGCTGGCATCGAACAGGCCATCTCTTCTGGCGCCCTTACGCAGATCAACACATCAACCATGGGGTCGCCGAACACGCCGTCATCCATATACTCGCCCGTGTCCCCGACCAGCCCTGGTGGGTTCAAGCGTGGGCATTCCAGGCAGGCAAGTCTGGGTACCACCATGACAAGTCCCAGTACGCGCAGGCGGAGCCTGGAGAGCACGATGTCGATGATTGCGGGTGTCTGGGATGGCAAGGAATCGCCATCGGAGCGCGACGAGCATTCTGCAGATGCTCCTCCTCCTGCGACTCATTAAGTTGTCGGCGTTGTTGGTTTGGGAGTGTTGTAAAACGAGATCGGGGGGCATTTTTATCATTCTTCTTTTTCCTCTGTTATGGTACCGTCTATAGCTCCCCCATCTCTCGGATATGTTTGCGGTGGCTCTGGCAATTGTTCTCTTACGTTTTAACCTTGCCGGGATAGTGTACGTACGTATAGCAGGCAGTACACCGTACCCTTGTGTTATGTTCTGTTTTCTCTTCCTTATATAAGTGACAGATGCATAGCAATAGGCGCCGTTTGTCACAAAGCGGCTGTCACGCTAAGCATACTTGCCACAAATATAAACGCGGGCCTATCGCTGCTATTTCCCAGCTATTTCACCTATGACGCCCATCGCACAAAGCCCATTCCATTTTCATCCCGTAAAACTCATTCCCTCGTGAACGGCCCCATTGGATGGGCCCACTGACCACCCCCAGGTAACATTGACATAAAATGGTACTGACTTAAAACTAGATACTTGTGTTTTCGCAGGAAATATGATCGCCCGATTGACTTGCGCTCAGTGAAATTCTCTACGGCCCCTCCAGAAAGACGTTCATAACATATTCGAAATCTGCCTGTTATGGTGCTTAACGCAAGAAAAGGAAACATGAAGACCTTGATAATCTTTGTGAGTCAACCGTGATCTATGTGAGCCGTATTCTGGACGGTCATGAGTGGATCCGATCCATACACCAAAGCAGGATAGATTGGGAACATATATCAGAGAGCTCCTTTGCTCTGTTATCTCTTTCACCGACTTTCCAACCAAGTAGATGTCAAGGCCCAGGACCAAACCATGCTTATACACCATTGGTCTCAAGCCCGAGGTGAACATGGATGCATTTCTGAAGGAATTACAACTTGAACCGGTCGGCATATGGGATTTCATCCATGCCTTGCCTGTGTTCTGAACCAGTAATCTCCTTTACCTGGCACGCGATTTCCTGACCATACGCGCTTACTAAATAATCAAGATGAACTCCTGCCATCGCAGATTACGGCGATGTCCGCCAACAAAGGGGTCAGGTATATTCAAGCAGACTATGCAATCGTGCGTCCCCTCATCATGGTCAATAATACGTCAGTGATACTTGAAGAGCTTCTGTGTGTCAAATTCATGGCTATTGACACCACACCTTGACTTTTAGAAGTGCCCCTTCAATCTGGCCAAGTCCAAATGTTGTGCGATCAGACGAAATTCTATACCACAGCACACGAATGGGAAGAAGAGTCTGAATGCTACTTAAGAGGTGCCTCTTGCCACAAAGCTGTCACACTAGCACCTACCACAATATGAACTCACGCCAATTACTGCTATCTCATCTGCGATATACATGTACGCACGATACTTACCCACCCTTAGGTCTGAGGCGTGAGGCCTGAACCCTCCGTCAAACCCAATCCCTCGTGATTCCCCCACCCCCTCCTGAAGATATTACAGTTCTTTGCCATGTTGTCAATGAAATGCAAGTAAGCGTTTTCGCGCGACCTGCTTGCCATACCAATGGGGGTGTAGTGAATGTTTCAAGTGAAACTCTGGACACAGAAAGATATACCAACACGGGGTGCAATTAAATACTCTAGCAATTCAAGCACTCACAGTATTTTACATACGGTTGATATACAGTTCCCTTCTCAGCGTTTCGCGCTACTTATTGTCATGTCCAACCCCCTCACGCTGATAATAATCCGGTTCTGTTTACGCTCTTATGATGCGCAATGCGGGCGATTTCATATGTATTTCATATCGGTATATTAATTGAATGCATCCGACCTTCGTTTCGGAGATATGCCCGACTTTGACCCTCTCTTTCGCCATCTACCATCAAGAAAATTGAAGTCGCTTGAAGCTTAAAGCTTGAGGCCTTGAGGCGCCGGCCTAAGAAACGCGACTGAGTCTCTTGTATCTGAGTCGATCACCCAATCCAATTCATGTTTTCATTCCAGATGTGTATGAATAGCGAAATCGATCCCAGCTGCAGTAAATGATCTGGTCAATGTTTGATCTGTGTCTAGATATATTATTAGGAGTAAGTGAAGTAAGTAAACTCTAAGCAGGCTGATATCGAGAAGCCAAGGCGTCAACAACACGTTGAGCCTCGCACGAAGTCGAAGCCATCTGATAATAATAAACTCGATGTGAGTGCAAGTGTCCAATAGATTCCGAGGGGATCAAGGTTACGCGTGTGCGATTATCTACGGGGTCGCAGTAGTCTCCACGGTCAGGTCCACATTTAAGATGAACCGAAGGGAATCGTTAAAACGGAACAAAGCCAGGTGAAGATCCCCACGACCAAGGCCACTCTTTGAAGGAAGTGGCCTAATATATGTGCGGCAGGAGCCGTGGTATAAGTATATGTGAAGTCATGACCAACCGTCAGTTCCTCTTCTTCTCAATGGGAGTGGAAGCCAATGCTTCTGGGAATGCCGATTAGACTGGGTAGATGACGATAGGCCGACCTTTCGGATTTTAGCCAGCCTGGAAATGCAACGTGTCAACAAAGGCTACGTCAGATCAGAAAAGACAATCATACTTCCTAAGGCCCATCCACCCCACCAGTAGCGCAAGCGCAGCAGACGTTCCGGACATGGCGTAGAACGCGTACGCATGCTCCTCCATATGACTTGTCAACTTTTAAATGAAATGTTCAGCGGCTCCATATAGGCAAATACAGGAAATGACATACGTTCATCCCAAAAAGTCCGGCAATTAATGCACCTGTACCCACCCCCATAGTGGCGATGGACACCTGAATCGCGTGTCATGGAGGTAGAAAATGGCATACAATAGACCATACCTGTAAATCGAGAGCAAGTAAAGCATTACGGTTAGAGTCTAGTATTAATTCCACTATTTCTTGAGTTGATTGTACATTGCTCTGAAAGGAACGATCAGTATGACTTCGCAAAGGAGACGGAAAACATACTTGGATATTCTCCGCTTCGTTAACTATTTCTTCGACCTGCTTTCCGAAGGATTCTAACAAAACCTCTAATTCCTCATGATCTTGAAGTTCCCGAGTTATTCCATTTTTCTTGTCGGTCAAGTACATGGCATTTAGGTCGTCGTCTGTACAAAAGGTGATACAGAATTATAGATATAAGTGCAATGGAGAACCAGTACCTTGGCGCAGAACTTCCTCTAATGCCTCTTCCACCTGTTGTCACGGTTAACTTACTATGAAAGCTAGGTGAGTGAAGAGACATACCAAACTAGCTCGGTTCTGGAAACTCGTTAATCGTCTGGAGTAGTGAAGCAGACGTTTGAACCGATCGTGATCGATATTATCCTCTAATTCTGCCAGCAGTCCACCAACCAGATTGCGAATAAAGACCATCTCCGCTTCTAAGGCACTTAATACCGATAGGAGAACGGATTCCAGAGCTCTGGTAGAAAAATTTAAATCATGAATGACAAGATCCGAAGGAGATACATTACCTGAATTCGTAGGGAGAGCCCGAACCTTTAGACTTCAGGTTGTGCTATATGGTTCATGTTAAAATTAAGTTCAGACAGGCAGACAATAGTGCCCTGACCTCCAGATGATATAAAAAAACAGAATGTAATCGGGAATCGGCAGAGCCATATGTATCGAAAAGAAGAACGGTATCTGCTTTCACGAGAGCTCGTATATGGAGAATATTAATCTGCAACGATCAATAGGTAGGCTAATATAACCGGTGGGATGTATAACGTACTAATATTGCTTCCTTCCTGACGAGAATGGTTGGAACAAGGTTGGGTACTCGTGAGTCGATTTTGCGAAGATCACGCGCCTTTGGGAATATTTGTCAACAAAGACGAAGATGGAACAGTTTGAAACGCCCTACTCACATTCAATCCATGTTCGGAACTGAGATCGGACTTTTTGAAGTGTCCTGATATTGTCTTTACGTTGCCTGGAGAAAGATGATTTCGTCGGAGTTGGAGCTACAAGTGAGAGTCTAACTAACCTTCAGCATCCAGAATGGTGCCTATGAAAGAGACTGAGCTTCTAGAAGCGTATTTGCTTATTAATGCGGCTTACAGCGCAGCATGAGGTCCGTAGGTTGGCGTCCTTTCATGACCTTCTCAAGGATTGCAGCCTTAGTCGCATCATCCTGGTCATTGGGTTGCTGTTCAACGGTAGGTTGCTTCGGTGTCCAAGAAATGCCCCGAAACAGCAAGTGAGCAGCTTGTGATCTATCCCTCACGCCTAAAGGGAGACATGTGGTCTTTGCGGAGGTGACCATCATACGAAAGCGTTGGCCCGTGGTACAGCAGAAGATGGGGGCAAAAGCCCTGCGAAGCCCTCGCATTACATGACTAGATGCTGATGCGCCGAGCCCTGTATGCATGCGCTGAGAGCCCTTAGAGCCGCGATGTCAAGAGGCGCAAGAGAGCGAGGAAATTTCAAGCCAACGTCGAGGGTCGCGTGATGCACATGATCGTCACCAGTCACCAGTCACACCGCGTGATCACATCCCACGGGCATCTCTTCCGCATCGGAAAACATGTCCAAATTCGACCCACCTATTGACCTGCGTACCTTCATTTCATTCAGGCCTTTAACCGGAAAGAGACTTGATCCTTTACCCCAGCTTTTTGTCTTAGTTGCCGTTTGCTGTACATAAAATTTGCGGCGTCTTCGCTTCGTTGACCTCGCTTTCAATCAGTGTATTCACACATGGATATTCTGCTGGTGTATATCGATGCCGTTAATGAGGATCCCCAAGGCCCCTGTTTGTGACTGAATGTTGGGACTTGCCAGGTTTCGACTGATCGGACATACCCCGCTTTTGGCCAACAGATTAGACGACAAGATCAGGCATCTGTTGATTCACTGCTGCCCTCGTCACAGACTTATTACATATCCAGCAGTTGCCGGGTCCTTCCCGCTACCTCTTCCTCACTTATAACATGCACTAGCCTCGTTCTTCTATTCTCCTCCTCTCCCGTGCTACGATGTCCGAAACTCGACGGCTCTTGGAAGCTGCTGCTGCCCTCTCATATCTCCTCCATGAGAGTGGTGTACCCCACGCGTTCTATGGGAATGTCCTAACTGCAGTTCTATCCAATGCTCCACAGGCCTATGCACGTCCTCCTCTTTCGCGACTCTTTACTTCCCTTGCTTACTTGTTTTCCAGGAGATATTCTGCATAGTCGAATCTAGCCACGCTCATCCATTTCGGCGGGTGCGTGATGCGCTTGCTGGTAATCCAGACTTTACGACGACGAACTCGCCATGGACCAACAGGTTAGTAAATTCTTACCCTTTCCTATCCTTGTAATCCTTACGCCCGACTAGACTCCACGCCACATATCGTCGACTGATCCCTCCTATCGATGTAAGCCCATTTTTATTAGCTTCGGTTGGTCCATGACATGTGGAGTTGGCTCCTAGATCGAGATACTGGCAGCTGGAGAATCAGGCCCTCGCCACCTTGACAACACCACTGTGATGAAACTTCAAGGTGTTCCGTTCCTCACCGTCTCAGAGTTCATTCGAGCAAAACTCAAGACGTGGATAATGTACGTTGTCGTACCTTGTTCCTCTGCTGTTCCTGGTCTGAACGGTAGCACCTAGTCGTGGATCGGAAGGTGACGCTCAAGATATATCTTATGTGCTTTCTCGCTACTGGAATCGAGTGGATATCAATCGAATACCTGAGCAAGACATGGGCGTCTTCGTTATGCGAAACTCGGCCGTGGCACCAGCATGGACCGCAGTCAAAAGAAAATATGGAATGTGATTCAAAGTCGACATGTATCCAGAAAATCTAGAAGCAGCACGGATGGGGATGTTCTATTTGTGACTTGGTATCTTTTGGGCTGATGGGATGAATCTAAAACACGACCAGCGAGCCTTGGGCATCGCATAGTTCCGTGCGCTTCTTTTGTATGTATTATAGCCATAGCTATGGAACCTGTAATAGTATCAACAATTTACCACGAGCCTCAAAACGACTGAATCACCGCCTTCGCGAGGATTTCTCTTTACCTGCTCGGGATTTTGGCGTTGAAACCAAGTGACGAACTAGACATTGACTTGGCACTGATACACGTTCCTTCAGGTCCCTTCACAACTCCCGTGTAAGACGCTTTTCGCAAAAAAACCAATGCGCCAAATGGAATCACGGTCCGCGAAGGCACCGTGACCAGGGAGCAAGCAGGAAGCTAAATAAATATGCTCCAGGAGAGAACATGTTGTGATTAGTCTCATCGATGACGATACAAGGAATCCGCTGTGACTTCTCAAACACAGTGTTCATCACGATATCATTTATCGTGACAAGTACGTGCCTATCGCCAGATGACGATGATCACTGACAGGATGCAGTGGATTCTGAAATGACCATATCCATTTGACTGCTTCTATAAGCATAAATATGGTCAAGGTAAACAGTTGCTGGGTCCCCTGGTCACACAGTCATTATTCTTCTGAAATCGTTGTATTTTTGACACATTTACGGCCTTTCCTGCCGATACGATGTGAGAATGGCCTTCTAGACTGCATATGTGACATTAAGCTGTCCTCAAGCGAATTGAATTGAAAAAGGGGTGTATCCTGAGCTGCCAAGAGAGTTCGGAAGTCGCAAGGGGACCTCACCCGCTGTATTGATTGTGGCCTTTACAGCACCATCTTGCCGTCGGTAGTCTCCACATAGCGACATCTTGTGTAGGAAATGGATCAAAGTCCAAGCATAGCGCCTGAGAGAATCTTTGAGAACTGCGGGGTAGAAATGTGCGAGGTGCCACCGAAGTTTGTTCAGCGGGTGCCACCTCCGGTCGTGTGAGTACGATGCATTCATGTAATGCCAGGGGGAAGCAAGGTCCGAAATGATATACATACTTGCGAATAGATTGATTTCCCGCGAACTTTGAAACGAGCTATGATTGAGTCCTATGGACAGCACATGAGTGAGAAGACCGAGACCTTTAGTCGAAGGAAGCCTCTTTTGCCACTCTGAGGACTTGAGGGCCTTCCTCTACGGACTAGAGGTTGAAGTTAGTTATGAATACAAATGCGCGTCTCGGAGTCGTGTGCTATTTGGAGAGACTTTATTTGGTGCATGTACTGCGAAGTTCAGGATCAAAAATAGAGTTTTAAGATCGCAAACGGAAGTAAAAGACGGAGGCAAAACATGTGATGGTGGGACCTTGGTGAGAGACAGACGCGGTACTTCTAAATTCTGAGCGGCACCAGGCGGCAGACTTAGCAGGAAGAGGGGTCGCACTGGATTGGGCAAGAATAGTGAATATCAAAATTTAAAACAACGTAGCATCACGATGTATGTGGCATATGACTGAGAGATCTCACACAACAAAACCCTGCGTGCGTGCGATGTGAATTTGAATAGGAATAGCGATGTGTTAAAATGACTGACGCCATTAACCCGAACATTCTGACCATTTATCCACTGCGCCGCGGGACTGGAAAGGAACGCCACCACTGGAGCGATGTCCTCAGGGAGACCAAGACGGTTGTTGGGATTCTGTGCGGCGATGGCTTCGATAACAGTTTCAGGCTTTCCTGCACGGAAGAGATCCGTGTCGACAGGACCAGGCGACACTATGTTCACGGTGATACCACGTACACCCAAATCCTTTGCAAGGACCCGGGAAACTTGTGCAATAGCACCTGATGATGAGGTTTAACTTTTTGGAGATGGGTGTTATACAATACATACTGACCTTTAGAGGCAACATAGGCCAAAGCGTTCGGTAAAACAGCAGTCGCGTCCGTTAGGCTCGATCCGAAGAATATAATACGCCCACCCGCTGCGGAACCCCGCATCAACAAGTGACGAAACAAATGAATGAAGTAGTAGGCTGCGTACGTGAAGGTAGAAGTGGCGCGACAGTCTGCGCCAAAAACAAGGGTCCCTTGACGTTGATATTGATGTGGTCATCGAAGAACTTCTCGTCGACTTCGGCTAATGTCTTACTGCCCATGATCCCAGCATTGCAAATTAAGATGTCGACCTTTCCAAAGGCCTTGATCGTCCCCTCGATGAGCTCTTTCCCACCAGAGATGGTCGATGCATCGGCCTTGATAGCAACGGCATCGCCTTTTCCCTTTTCTTTTATTTCGTTGATGACATCGCCAGCGCGTTGCGCGTTGCTGACGTCTGAAAGACGTTAGAAAGTTACTAGGATCACGAGAGGATAAGGCATACAGTTAATAACGACATTCGCGCCATCCTCGGCCAGGCGTTGAGCTATCGCAGCACCAATTCCTCTTGATGATCCTGTGACGATCGCAACTTTGTCTAACGACAACCTAATCGTTAGAAGTCAGGAGTAGAGTGATCGTCGATCCCTTACCATGAAGAGATGTTGACATGGTGGCTTCTGAATCGAATGTGTGGATTGTGTACTGCACCCCGATTGCTCAACTCACCAAATGTGAAATGCGAGTGCAAGTGACTAAAGCTCGCTCACCTAGTGAAAGCTCCGAATGAAGAAATTGAACGTTTCTGCAGCCATTTATCGATTCACAATGGTGTACGTTGGCCAATTGGGCTTCAGCGGCTAATTTTTCGGGGGTGAAGTGGGTCGACAACGTCGTTTCATCACAAACCCGCAGCATAATTATAATCAGATGACACTCTTATCGCAATTTTGAATGCGAGGTGATGCTCGATAAAGTCGGTGACGAACAGCCGTTCGTTCACCGCACGACATCGTGAACCACTGACGACGAAGTGAGGTGAAGTGGGCCTACGTTAGTAATGCGTCGTTCGTAACAGGAAAAAAGATCAATTTGAAAGGACAAACATTACCAACGCGTGTCTAGGTTCAGGGGGAACGAGGGAGGAAAAGCACAACTTGAACAATGATGGCAACAATAACAGAAATCTTCAAACCACTCTGAGAGGAAGGGAGTCCAAAAACTGGTCCAATCCAGGATCGAACTGGAGACCTTCTGTGTGAAGGGCGCAGGCACCTTGTAAGACAGAAATCATAACCACTAGACCATTGGACCGCTTGCAGAAGTTTAGATTTAATTTTATGCTAGGGACAAATTACAATCTGATGATCATGTGGTCGTTTTATTGTGTTGTTGGAGTGATGGGGGTCGGTCTTCTGCGGGCAGCTGGAGCCGTCGTGCATTGCCCACGCAATGCGTTCGACGATGCCTTCAAGGATGCCATGGTTCCTTCTCCTGGTCTCGTGGGTCCTCGTGGCTCAGGCGCTTGCCACGCACATCTCAGCACGCCAAGACTCGCCTCTCTTGCTGTTTGAAGGAATCGCTAATCTTCAGCTGTCCACTTGCGCGCCAGCAACCTTTTTCTGGGTTTACAGTGGTCCAGACGACCCTCTGTCTCTTTTTATTAGCAATGTGGGGGTCCCACAGGATGCAACAACAACGTCAGCATCCTCGCCAATATCGACTGACTCTGGTGCATCTTCTCGGAGTCTTCATCGCCGCGACAACGTCGACATCCAGATTGCTTCCAATATATCTCCCGCTTTGGCTGGCTACAATTTAACAGCAGTTCAGGTTCCACCAGGTGTATATCAACTGGTTGCCATTGTAGCCTCCTCCACTCCTTACCTGACGGATTCTTCATACTTTACTGTTCAACAAGGCACGGACACTTCGTGCCTGGCCACTTCTTCATCTTCACCATCGTCCATAACGCCCTCAACCTCCACATCCCCTATGCCCATCACCATCACTTCCAGCGATGCATCGTCCGCATCCTCCTCACCAATTGTTCCTATTGCTGCGGCATCCGGCGCCTCAGTCAACACAGGTGCAATCGCCGGAGGCGTGGTTGCGGGCGCAGTAGTTTTAATTGCAGCTACAGCATTCTATTGCTTTATCTCCCGTAAGCGAAGGTCAGGACATGCCCGTACCCCGAGCAACCTGCTCGCTCATGGTCCTGCCAGGGACTTTGGGACAGGAGGGCCTGGCGGCGGGGTTGATGTAGGCCGCTGGGGTGGCCTCGGCTCTGTAGACTCGCATGGCCCGTTGAGCGATCCCAAGCCGTATGGAGCGACTCGCAGTTCTCTAGGCAATGGGAATCGCACTTCGCAGTCCGGTTCCGCCTACGGCGGGTACGCTGAAGAGAAATTAGGGTCTCCTTCCGATGAAATGGTACTCACTACGTTACCATACCGGAACTCGACCTCTAACTCTCCGCCGATGCACAATGGACGCTCACACTCAACCTCTTCAACGACTCCTTCCGAGAGTCCCCGTCGCTATTCACAATCGCAGGGGCGGCGCCCTTCGCTGGAGTACTCCGCACAGTCGCCCTTCGCCACACCACCCGACACATCTCCCTTGTCTCCAGCTGCCATTTCACGCACTCCGTCCAACGGCGCACAGAGCGCGCCACGCAGGACGGCACGTAAGCCCGTCCCCGCGTACGCAGACTCTCCCGCTTCTCCCGCTTCCCCGGCCTCGCCTCCGACTTCGCCCTTCCCTACCACGACACCATTTGC
Organism: Tephrocybe sp. 9980TJB; assembly: GCA_018220975.1. Lineage (NCBI taxonomy): Eukaryota > Fungi > Basidiomycota > Agaricomycetes > Agaricales > Lyophyllaceae > Tephrocybe > Tephrocybe sp. 9980TJB. The sequence continues at coordinate 12,257 of JABAJU010000046.1, forward strand.
CGACCCTGCGACTCCAACATTTCCCGCTCCTTCTGTTGGCCACTACCAGACCCGAGCTGAGCGCGAGTCTATCAAATCCGTGGCGTCGAAAAAGTCACGCTCCTCAAAATCGAAGTTGCGCGATCAAGAGAGGGGTGGTAGCAACGGTAGCTCCGCGAATACGAGTAGCGAAGATGTCGTTCGGCAGGATCTAGCCCACAAGTCCAGCTTCGGACCTGGCGGCGTCGAGGGCAAGCCTCTTCACTATCTTATACCAGATATGCCGATTGGGCATTAGCCCATTTTTTTCGTATGTAATGTCTGATATTTTGTTTGCCTTGCTTTCGTGGCTTGGATTAGCTTGTTATGTGCCTGGTTACCTGTTTTGCACACATACCTATTTACTCATTGCTATGCCTTACATTGTGGATCAGTTATTGACATTGTACTACTAATGCTGATCAGACTCTAGAAGTCTGTAGCTGTTCAACCTTTGTTCTTTCTAGTACTTAATTCATGGATGGGTTCCAGAATTCCTTGTTACATCTTCTATACCTGCTTTGAGTTTATCAAACCTGACTGGTATCTGAGTGCCTATTTACAACATATCATTGCAACTATGGACTTCACAGGTGCCTGAGCAAAATGCCATCAAGCAAAGACCTAATCTAGTAAGTAATTACCAATATCCCACAACGGAGTGCCGAAGTGCAAGCACGGGCAGACATGAATAAAAATGTCTGCCTTGTAGAATCTGGGATGCAGCCACAGACCACAGGCCTTCAGGCCTGAAGTAATATTCACGGCTCGAAACAAGGCCGAAATCATCCAGACCTTATATACTGTCAGGTCAAGCCTTCAATATAGATATGAGGTTGCTTCCTCAATGGATAACAACATGCCTGAGAAGCTCCCAGACCTCGTTCTTTCAGATCTCAGAAACTGGATCATTTGGGCGCCGATGTATGTTCTCAACTTGAAAATCTAAGCATATTCATCTGCCAGCCTTGGTAGCATTAGTAGATGGACCCATCTGGGGCCTCCGACTTTTGACTCATTCTCTTACGTCCGTTTTTGGTTCAAGGTGTGTTCAGAAAATTATTGGACACAGCACTGTTTCATCGTCGTAAGTTATCATTTATATCATTTGCGGCACTGGCAGGCGCGTTCACAACTTGTAGTTCAAAAACATAAACAATCATTCGGAGTGTACCACCTCCAAACCACCTCCGAGTCGCGCAAACGAGAAACGATTGACGTGGTTGAGTCTTTGAGATGCGCCCCGTAGAAGCTAGGATGATGCATATTCATTTCATTCATTCTAGGTGGAAAAGTTGAAAGCCTGATCAACCCAATGATCACCCGACGCCAGATAGTTCTAACATTCAGATTCAATGTCCTTCCAGGGTGTACCCACCGCCAGGGACCATCGAACGTTCTTCTGGATTATGTTTGGCAATAGCAGGGCGCCATTCTGCCGGTTCAACAGTAGGAATACCTTTAAGTTTCGTGGTGACTTGCTCGGCTGGCCTCCACATCCTCAAAATGCCTTCCTGCCGGGTGTTTACGTGCTCTTGTTTGACCGAAGGGACTCAGGCCTGCCAAGAGGTCTCAAGCTTCAGCTCGCTTGAGCAACACTTACGGACCACTAGCCTTTCCCATCTTTCTTGCCTGCTTTGCCACACGAATTTTAGCCAGGAAAGCCGTCTTAAAGCCGTATGTGTATATTATATTTTCTCGTTTTCCCCCTCTCATTTTGATTTGTTGTATTAGCACCGGACCGCAGAACACCCTGAAATGTTTCTTAAATGTCCGGACCACCAGGACCGCCGCGCAAACTAGACCAAGTTCGTGAAATCATTCTTTGCAGATGTCGATCTCGCTGACTTTTCTCTGTCATTGCGGAGAATACTGTGACAGCATGCCAATGAAGTACATCGACCTGCCATTCAGAAGGACCTCTGCCAGCGCCGACTGTTGCCTAACTCTAGATCTTCTAGTGCTTCATTCAACAATGCTCATGTATGTGGCTCAATTGAACATCCATTAGCCGCCTCCACTCATGAATATTTATTTTTTTGTACTGATAGCTGAATATTTATTACGCCGACAGTGGCCCCAGGCTCATCGCAGGTCATGCCCGCAACGGATCACGGCAGCTCCTATCATTACCAGCACGCAGACTGGTGTCTAGAGCACTGGTATGTGGGGCGCGCCTCCCATACGTTAGCTGTCATTGCAATCTACTTTTTCTGACAATGACTCGGATGCCCTCCAGGTCCAGACTCGACTTCCTCAACAAACCCTATCTCAGATCGCAGATAACGAGCCTGCTGTAGCGGCGGATGAGCCAATCCGCCTTTTGACTGTACCCCCGCCAGCCACGGTTACCAACACAGACGACTATCTGGTCCCCTCGTGCGAGCGGCGCGCCTACGGTACGTTAGTCTTAGTCCATGTCATTACCATTACCCTTTCTGACTACGTATCCTATCTCAGAGTCTCGCTGCCCGGGAATCGATCTATGTATGTGATTCGATATTTATTATTATGATATTCTTCAACTACCTTCACAGCCATGACGCGTGCGTCGTATCCCGGGGCACCTGGACATCCTGTTTCCGAGCTTCGCTCAGGAGGTTTAAGGTTGCCTTTGATGCCCAGTTCCAGCACCATTGCTCGCAGGCGCCTAGAGTAGGTCTGGGGAGCGTCGAATCACGATTCGGAAGCCTTGGCCCTAAAGTTGGAGGCGTGGTCGATTTTTCTTGGACCTCTGTGTTTCTTAAACCAGAAAAATTTGTCTGGCAAGCAGTAACGTCAAGCAATCCAGCTTCGAAGTAACTCGTGTATTATACCTACCATTTAGTCAGAACGCGAATGAAAGCGAAGTAACGAGCCCAACATTATAGATATACAGATTGACAAGATATTAAAACTTCAGATCCTCCTCTCCACTACTATTGCTGCCAATTCAGACTCGGTTTCAAAGCGTCAATCATCAGAACCTTAGTCATAATCTTCGCGTTCGTCCGCAGTTTACCCTCTTCCACGCCCTCCCCAGCCTCATCAAACGACGTCCCAAGTCCCCTCGCAACACTACGCACATTCTGGCGCATGCCGCCTTCCGAATCCTGCGAACCATCCTCCAGTATCCACGCACCAACCTTCGCCTCCTCTTCCCACCACGAGGAAGCTCGAACGCGAAGATCCGGATTCCGCATTGTCGCAGCTTGTCCGTATTTGAGAAGATGGAGTGCAGCAAGCAGATGTGACATAGTTTGATGCGTTTGGGCCAGAAGCATCGAAGTGTCGATTTTCGGTGGTGGTGTGGGGCCAGAGATGAAGGGGATTCGTATGGAGGGGGCGAAGTGAACGGCGAGGGGTAGGAGAATGAATACTATTCGCCGTATATTAAGGAATATGTCATGCCACTAGTGGGATACCCTTCAGATGCTAGTGTTTAATTGGCGAAAAACAAATAACGCACCCATATTGTCATGAAATGCTGAGGTGATGGAAGAACTTTGATTTCGACTGTAGTGAGTATGTAGAACTCAAGCACAAACATGAGGAATAAGGTGAGGACGGCCACCCTACGCCTGCTTGTCGTGATAAGCTATGGAAGAGTTCAGCTCAAGATAACATGTTTACAGGTAGAACGAACCCCAATAAACGCTGCTTCGCGTAGGTATGACATGATTGGACGAGGCAAAGAATACAGCGTGAATTCCGCCAATGAGCGGCAGTATGTACAAGTCGCGATGACATTGTGGCCGAAACGAGGATACAAGGTGCGAATTTCAAATGAAGAGAGCCTGCGCAGAAGATCATCTAATTCTGCATCCAAGTCTCCAGTCTCTGACTGCTGAAGTATAAGTGCCCGCACTACGTCGGTTGGGGCATTGAGTGGAACACGAAGGGCCTTGAATATGTTTGGCGATGAATAGCAAAAGAGAGTGTATATCCCAACTAATGAATGAGCAAGAAGGAGAAGGGAAGTAAACGTCTGCCATGAAAGAGACGACCTGCGAAGTGAGTAGGCCCAAGGAAGACCGACAGCCAACGCTGTAGCAAGGAACGTCGTCGACGACATCGACGTGGTTTACAGTTAAATAACGCGGTTCGGCAAGATCAAGTCCATCAACCATGTGGACACCGGTCATCAAAAAATACTACTCTCGCCACACAATCACTAGTCCCCTTGTCCACCCGCTGTCATATTCGAATCATATTGCTGTGGTTTGCCTCGATCACAGATGTGCGCCGAAAAGGAAAATTGTACCTAGCATCCTTTAAAAGGACTGTGTTGACTGCCGATACCTTTGATTATCTTCACAATGTACTCCAATCTCTCTGATGCCATGCTTCCTTCCAAGGCTGCGGTTTCAAGTACCAAGTCCGAGCCTTATCCCAACAAGCAACCAATGCATAGGACGTTGAAACCTCTCAAGTCGGCGATGAAGGCGCCACGTAACGATGCTCCACGGCCTACTGCTTATAACAGCCAGGTATGCTTTTTCTGTATTGTTTTCCAACTGAATCTCAGTTTCTTCTTAGCCTTGGCCAGTACCGCGAGGATAAAGTATAAACAGATCCTTATGCACTCGAAACGACGGGCGCTTGTTAAACTGAAAAGTATGGCTACGATGTCATTTATACTCTAGAGCATCCTCTCACAACTTGATTACAGCTATAGCTGGGAATTCATTGTCTCTTCACGATCGTCGATGCGGTTCAAACCATCCATCTGCGGCCCTTCAACCATATCTGTCGGAGGAACTAAATTATCAATGTGTATCATAAGCTCCAATGACAACCATGCAAAAGCCTGGTCCTTGTTCTGACTCTTTGTTGCTTCGTTGAATCGCCATGTGTTGGGCCTGAGCGTACCATCGCGTGCGTGATTTGCGCAATAAGCACTATGATCAACTGCTACACAGCCAATGGGTGTTAGCCCAATGCATTAATGCTTCATGTTCGATGAGGTTCTTGAATCGATTTCGATGTTTCCAATGAAACAATACACGCCTCACAGTGAAATGGTCATGAGAAGGCAACAGTTGTCAAAGAAAGCTAATTGGCCAATTAATTTGGATTCAGAACATATTGTAGTGTACAGTACAGGCTCAAAGAGTGACATGACCGCATGAAAGTTCGTGAGTGTGTAATGGTAGGCATGATAAGATCATTACAAGGGATTGCTTAGCTCGTCCTGACCTACCTATGTGAAGGGAGACTCGTCCTTCAGCTCCTCTGCAACGGCAGCCTTTCCTTCCGGAGTCAACTCTGAGTATCCCTTCTCTAAGCCCTTCTCAAAGTATCGCGGAATAAATCTAAATCAAATAGAGTCAGTCAGCACCGGGCCAGACCTGGGTAAAACCGAGTCAACTAACTGAATACCCTTCTTCTTCCTGTCCGCCGCTATATCCCGCTGTCTCTGCTCAATCGCAACCTTCTCCTTGGTCGCTTCGGAGTATTCCTTCTGCAGAAGATTGTGCGTGACCTTGGCCCACATCTTCCGACTTTCATCAGGAAGCTGCTTCTCGAGGGGGCGCACGGTCTTCGGCAGGACCTTGAGAGTCGAGAGATCGATGAGGGTGATATACTCCTCGTCGTAATGGTATCCAAGAGAAGCTTTGGATGCCGCAGGGGAAGAGATCTCACCCAAAGGAAGCCTTTCATGGGAAGGGGAGGGCGATGATGCCGAGGAGGATAGGCTACGTTGGGGATAGGATCCCATGCCGACGCGTCTCCACCGTATGTGGCCCCGCCATGTTCCGTCGAATACCGCTACGACGTGGGAATGAGGTACGTGCTTGACCTTCGTCCACTCATCGCACTCGGTCTCGTCATCTGGCACCGTGTGGATCACGCCATCGACGAGGAAATGGGCCTTGCCAAGCCAAGACTGGAAAGTGGATCATGAGATGTACAGTTGGGAGTATATGAAGCGTAAAGGTGCTTGCTTACCTCTTCCTTATACTCTATAATCGTGCGGAACTTCTGACCTGGTCTGCCTCCTTCACATGTGATAATAGTTGAGTTGTCGATAGTGACGTAGAAGCTGCCTCTAAGAATCCCATTGATCGACGCAAGGGGATGTGAAATGCGATATCGCTCCCCTTCGCCTGGGCCGCCGTTGATATTAAGGAAAAGACCCTGGTTCAACTCTCCTGGAGAAACACGGACGGCTGTACCGGAGACCTTCGCAGATATTTGATCGATGCCGGTGAGCTCGATATGGCGATCAGGACATGATGCGTAAAATGCTGAGACTGGCGGATGATGGGAGACCTGCTCCGTTAAGAACACCACACGAAGTCGCTGATCTTCGCCGTTCGCCAGGTTCAAACTAGACATCTGACCATTGATGTCGTCGACGGCGGAGTTCAGCGGCGTAGTAGCAGCTGTCGATGGGCTCTTTCCTGTCTTGGATTTGAAACTGAGACCACTGAAGGTACTCTTAGAGCTCTTGGCACTCTTGATGCTCTGCGTCTCCAAGCCTTGAGATGCCAATGCGGAAGAGGTAGGAATGGTGGGCGAAGGTTGGGATAATTCGTTAGAAGCATTGGAAGGGTGGATGTCCCAATGGGCACGGAAGTGCTCGCCAAGGACGGAGTTGTATGGTTTGCAGACCTTGCCATGCTACAGAGTCACATTTATGAGATTATCACAAGAAAGTAAACGAATGACACAACTCACGATGACTTTGAGGTCTTTTGTGAACGTAAACCTCACGACAGCCAGCATGCGTTCAAAGGGGTCATCAGAATCATTAACGCTACAAGGTCATTGAGACAATATTTTATAGGGCAGAAAATATAACGACGGACGCAGCAAGCATGTCTGGTCTGTCCAGATAGTGCCAGTACTCCAAATTCGGCATGGGTTCCATGAGCGACGCTGGCAATGAGAGCCGCCTAGAATACGATGAACATCTTTAGCAGAGCTCAAGTAGAAGCGCACTGACATCGTTGCAATATCTTTCACGCCGAAGCACTTCTTCACCAACTGGATAATCATCTTCAACTTGCCTCCTTCGCCAGTGTCCCCTGAGTCGGGGACGGATATTGGTAGTCCGGGCGCATCATCATCAACAACGAGCGTAGGGTCCTGAGTGTCGAGGTCGTTTGCGGCCATGTTGAGGACGTGAGGACGTATTAGTGGGCTGTATTGTGGTAGTAATGCAGGGAGAAGGAGGAGGAGAGATGAAAGAAAGAGAGCAAGAGTTTATAGAAATGATGGATGAAAGTAGACCTCTAATAAACTTCCGATGTCCGACCACGTTCGTCGCACATGCTACACCATCATCTTTCCTTCTGTAGGCGATCCTTTACAAGCGGCGACTCCGCTTGGCCTGCCTACCAGCTCTGACTTGCGACATTATCTGCATGTGCCTTTGATCTTTTGTCGACCCTGGATACCGTGGTATAAATATACGGATCCAGTGTTATATCTCAGGCCAAGTGTAGTAACTCTGTAGAAACTGGTTTTGTCAAAAACTGAAATGTTTGCGGGGCAGCAGAATTGTGTGACGTAGGATGCACTTGTGCCAAGTGGCAACCTGTGGCATTGATCCATGATTGCGGTAAATCCTTCTCCCAGTCATGGTGTCGTAACTAACTTGCTGTGTACAAGTACGATTTGTAGCAACGAGTTGTCCCATAGCTATATAAAATTATGCAGTCCTTTTTCATACTTAGGGATTCGTTTACAGGACGTCCTAAACGTTTAGATCACAACAAGAATTTGTCTGCTTCAAAGCGCCCTGTCCTCTTTTGTGGCAGTTGAAACCCAGTTCGGCGATTAAGGATACTGGGCAGTGGGCGTTCAAGTTGTGTTGTTGTCTTGCATGTGTAATTAATATCATTTAATTTCAAGTCTCGCATCACCAGGAGCGGACAACTTGGAGAACGCTCCATTCTCAACTGTTGGGAGCCGAAAAGAAGTATAACAGACTTGACAGACGACCACATATCTCCCAGGAAATTATTAGGTATGTACACACCAGTAAAACCTTGCTGCCGAGGCACCGCACCGCTCAAGAACCAGTCCTGGTTACAACCAAGTTGCGCACCATGTAGGTTGTCGTCCCTGTAGGTCCAGGTGACCCAGAGGACCCCTCCATCTAAAAAAAATGCGATATCAGTACATCGCGCGAAGACCAGGCAAACGGGAAAGAAGGTAACAAACTATACCTGCAAGTTTATAATCCTATGTAATCTGTTAGTTGGTATCTAAGCGAGCAAACCTATCATCATGACTTACAACCAAAGCGGCTGCCCAACAAACCCTGCACCATATTGCGTCGCTTGCAAGACATTATCCATATAGAAATCGATCCTCACATCTTTTCCATCACTCTCCGCCGTAAGAACAGCCTTGAGGGCGTGGAACGACAGGTCGGTCGGCCAGCTGACGAGATTGGATTTCACGACAGACGATGTGTTGAAGGTGTTGAACCAGTTGTTCGCTGTGCCTTTCCACTCGCCGATGTCAGTTTCGGGCGGCCAGCTGTTGACCGCCTGGAATGTTGTCATCACGTTACATCTTGTGTGAAGGTTATTTCAAATACGTTGACTACTTACGGTCAACCTGATACAGGGTTAGTCAAAGAAAGCTCAATCGAAAATAGAGTTAGCGCACCAGAATGCGGGCCACGTCCCCACTGCAGTCGGAGCACTAAATTCGCCAGACAGGGTGTACGAATTGTCTGCTGTCACGGTAATTTGAGATAAAGCATGAATCGCCCCGCTATGAAAACGGTCAGAAATCTGAGGGTACGAATACAATTGCACAGCCTGAACATACCTCGCGTAGTGAATAGCAGGATTAGGATTCGCCGTGCTCGTGGGCGGAACAGGATTCGAAGTGGGTGAAGCGATGAGGCTCAAAGTGTTCGAGGCAACAGCAATGTGGCTGTGGTCGGTTGAATTGCCTACCATGCGAGCGCCTTCAAAGTCTCATGTGAATATACAAGTTAGTTATGTGGAGAGATGTCGACATACTTCCGTTATGGTCTGAACCCCAGGGGTATAGATACCCCCAGTACCTCTCCAAAGCCGAATACGAGGAGAACGACGTGGACGGGATAACAGTTGTATCGGCGTGGACGAGGACCAGAGAGGTCAGGATCGTAACAACCCCGCAAAGGGCTGAAAAAGCAGGCTTCCTCCTGTTCCATGTCAGCGTCTATACAAGGGAAAACAAAACAGCGGAATACCCACCGAAGCAGCATGACTGGGTTAAAATCATCTTTGCCGCTTTGCTTTTAAAGGTCGTATGGGCAGAGAATGTCGGCGAATAGGGAAGCTTGGTTCCCACATGGTGCTGGAGTCCTACGACCAGGGATTGTCACGGGAGATAATCATGAGACAGATGCGCTGAAAAGCGCATATAATCTAACTCGAGCGGACCGGGATGCATAAATATGTTAGATTCACAATCTTTTAGAGGCATACATATGTTCAAGGTAACTCCCTAAACCAAGCCCGATTAGATGACAGTCACATAAGTTTCTTCATGGACAAGATGAGGGATTTGGATCGGTTTGAGAGCCAGATAGACAGGAAACAACTAAAAAAAAGTCTCTGTTAATGCGGAATTTTCTGAACCTCTCACGACGTGTGTTAAGAGTGTCCCTACGGACGATGTCAAAGTCTGTATTAGAGAACCCCATTAGCTCGAAGACGTCCTTGCGTTAATCTAAAGGAGCACGGGTAAGGAATATCTGGAAGGTCGCCAATCCGACTTGAGTGAGGATCGGCAGTATGTCCACCTGCGGCTCGGGCAAGCTGAGCTCCGTGTCCAAGTATCTAGAGGATCAAGTTCATCATTGTACTGAACTATGAAGGCACCAATAGCACTCACCCACTTTCGCAGTGGAAGATAGGGGCCTTCTGGACCTGATCTTCGATTCTTCGACACGCGCCGTTTACTCTATTGCGGTTTCCTTGGATAAATTGGCCGTGAGGGCTCTGACATCGGACCTGGGTTTATCGGCATTCTGAGAAAGGTCGTGAAGCCAGAAGGCAGATAGAGGTAACAGCGTCGCCCAAGCAGGAGTTGTCGTAAGTAAAGAGCTACAGAAAGGACACGTTGTGACAAAGCGTGACCGAATATACTTTGTGACAATAATTTCGTTCAAGCCCAAAGTTTCCTTCCTTATTCGAGATTGGGCTTTGCTGACTCTTTTTACTCTTGCATTCGGCGAGTTTTTGCTACCCATCGTCTGCAGCGCATAGGATACTGGTGCGCCTAAATTCTGTGGCGCAGGAAATCGAGATTCGATGAGGCCTGCTGTCCTTTTCAGAAGGCAACCATGGAATAGACGCGTCCAACCCTTCTCCTCGACCGCTGCACGGTACAAGAAGGGTGCTGACAAGAACCCGTATACAAGCACGCTTCTCTTACCCAAAACCTCGTTTCCACTATGGACGGATCCCTTACAGAGTGAGGTACCGTTTCAGGAACGTACAGGAGAGAACCTGTATCGTTGGCAAGTGCGTTATAGATTTATTATACATTACTGAGACTTACAGAAGATAAAACGTAGTCAGAGAACGCGAAGGGGCCACTGTGGGTGTTCCATGACGGTCCTCCATACGCGAATGGCAACTTGCACATGGGTAGGTTGACCGACACCTTTTGTACAACATAATCCTGAATCACCTGTCAAGGCCACGCCCTCAACAAAATACTGAAGGATATTATTAATCGATTCCATGTATCAATGGGTCGTAGAGTAAAGTAGGCATAGTTTGGCTTTCCATTGACCTATGAATGACTTAATTGTAACAGTTATATTCCTGGGTGGGATTGCCATGGTCTACCGATAGAGAACAAGGCTCTGCAGGAACTAGGTGTATGTACTCCTTACATTTTGCTCTTTCGATAACAATTAAATCTAGATTCAAAGCAAGACTCGTCGAACACCCCAGCTAGTACGATTCGGGAGGCAGCAGACGCGACGGCCAGGCGGGAGATAACATCGCAGAAGGAACAGTTCCGTCACTTTGGTATCATGGCAGATTGGAGTGACAAAACAACATATCGGACTCTCGGTGAGCAACTAAACCGCGAGTAGTATTGCATAACCACTTACCGTGTATCTTAGACCCGAACTACGAATTACGGCAATTGCGGATTTTTCAAAAAATGGTTGAGAAAGGTGCCGTTATTTGGACCGTCATTAACTAACGTAACTAACGTCTGGCGCAGGCCTTATATACCGACATTATCGTCCTGTTCATTATTCGCCCTCTTCCCGTTCTGCGTTAGCTGAGGCAGAGTTGGTTTATAAAGACGATCATGTCTCCCATTCCGTATATGTCACGTTCGAGGTCGACAGAAAAGCCCCTGTCAAAAATTCGGTTCTTCAAGAGCTATTATCAACAGTACCCTCTGTTCAACTTTTTGTTTGGACCACCACACCTTGGACTCTAACCGCGAACATGGTGAGCTTGACATTGTAGCGCGAAGAAACCTCTCAGTTTTTTCCTTTAGGGAATTGCAGTGCATCCAGAAATGACGTATTCACTCGTTCGACGGCCTGGAAGCGGTGGATCTGTTGGAATCATAGCACAAGAACGCGTAACTCCATTGGTGGATATCCTGGGATCTATGGAAATCCTCGGTGAAGTCCAGGGTACGATTTTGCCTGCCCGGGTTCCATTATTACCCTCTTACATTCCTTCGCAGGTTCGGATTTAGTGGACGTGGCATACCTTCCGATTTTCTCCTCCCTCGCATCGTCCGATTCGAATTTCAAAATCATTCCAGCCTCGCATGTTACGTCCGATTCTGGAACAGGCCTCGTTCACTGTGCCCCAGCTCATGGTGCTGAAGACTATCACGCGTTCCAAGACTTAGGTCTCATATCGACTTCGAAGAACATGATTTGCCACGTCGATGGTGAAGGAAAGTTCAACCCAGAGGTTGAAGACGTTGTCGGAGACTTTGCAAACGCCCTGGTCGGCAAGGAAGTCTTGAGCGATGGGTCAAGGGCTATCGTTGAACTTCTCAAAAAAGTTGATGCACTTGTCAAGGTGCAGCGCATCAAGCATCGCTACCCTTATGATTGGAAAACAGACAAGCCCATTATCGTAACGTAAGCAATTTGAGCTTATAGATTTCCTATTCTCATTCCTTTTTCTAGAGCAACATCTCAGTGGTTTGCGGACCTCAATAGCATCAAAGACAATTCATTGCATGCTTTAGAAGATGTTGTTTTTGTTCCTCCGCAATGTAAGGGGGTGGTATCTGATATATGGACGCCTGACCAAATGCCCCCTCTTTTCAGCGCGAAATCGCCTAGAGTCCTTCATTCGGTCACGCTCCGAGTGGTGCATCTCCCGTCAACGCGTATGGGGTGTCCCAATCCCCGCTCTGCATCGTTTAGACTCCGACCGAGCTGTCCTCGACACTTCTTCTCTAAACCACATTCTCTCTGTGATAGAGGAAAAGGGCATCGCACATTGGTGGAATGGACCTGTGGATGATTTCGTTCTACCTGCTCTCCGCGAGGACAAGGACGAGGAAGGCCGTCCCCTTTCAGAGATCTGGCGCAAAGGCACGGACACTATGGATGTGTGGTTCGACAGCGGGACTTCCTGGTCGATGCTACGCGAGGCTGGTTTTGGAAAGGACAGAAAGCATCTTGCGGATGTCTGCCTCGAGGGTTCCGATCAACATCGAGGGTGGTTCCAGAGCCAACTCCTGACTGCGATCGGTTCTGCAGATGACTCTCCGAGTCTTAGCCCATATGGGACCCTCATCACGCATGGGATGGTCTTAGATCAAGCAGGAAAGAAAATGAGCAAGTCGTTGGGCAACATTATCAGTCCGCTTACGATTGTTTTGGGTGGCCAGGTATGATAAATCGAGTCATCGTCATCCCAGTCAACAGTTGAATTTGACCAATTTATAGAACAAAAAGTCTGAACCAGCGTATGGTGCCGATGTACTGAGATTGTGGGCTGCGACGGTCGAATACTGGCGAGATATGTCCATTGGTCCCACCGTATTGTCTCAAGTGGCCGAATCATTGAGGAAGATACGCAATTCGGCTCGTTTCATGCTTGGTTCTATCGGTGACGACACATCTTTCAAACGAGTGCCGAGAAAAGAGATGGGCCTTGTAAGCATCATGTACAACGTTGTTGATCGTCTGTTTGAACTTTTTCAACTTGACAGGCCGAGCGATATGTCATGCATGAGTTGTATACCTTGGAACAGACGGCACTCGAGGGCTATTCAACCTATAATTTCCCCAAAGGTAGTCTATTTTCAATCGTCACCATCTACTATCCCTCATTACGTTCATAGTCGTCAATGCCTTGAGCAACTTCGCCAATATCACCCTTTCGTCGTTTTACCTTGACATGACGAAGGATTGCCTGTATGCTGATCCCAAGACAAGCTTTGCACGGAGATCTGTTGTCACTGTGCTCGAACAAGTATGTCTTTCAAGCTTCTTGTTTCACGCTTGACCCCTTATTCCGAAACACAGGCCTTAACGACGATGACTTCAGTGCTTGCACCTGTTCTACCACATTTGGCAGAAGAAATTCACAACACTCGGAATCCTGATGGATCATCGGTATTCATGACCCCCTGGAAACCCCTGGTATGTACCGTATCAAGAATACGTACCCTTCTGCATCGGATTGGTGCGGTAGCTAATTTTTGCGTATGACTCAGAGCCCCGAATGGAAGGACGAACAAGCTGCGCAGGACATGGCGGAGCTGCTTCGTGTGCGTAGCGTGGTCCGCCTTTTGTTAGAAAGAGCACGAGGCAATAAATCTGCTGCTGCCAACTTGGACACACTCCACCGGAAAGGCGCACAGGTCCTCAAGAGCTCTTTGGAGGCAGAGGTCGACATCATTCTTCCGGAGGGGGCTTATAACACAGATCTTGGTGCACTACTTCAGCGAGAAGGTGGGTTTCCTTTGTGTTGCGCTAGTGCTAGAACTTCGCTCATGCTGACCGATGTTCAGAGAACTTCTTGAAGAACCTTTTCATCGTTTCCGACGCTTTTGTCACCGATGAAGGCTCATTAGGCACGTCATCCCCTGAGTGGCTATACACCGAAACTTTGGCGATCCCTGGTACTTTACTGTCTCTATTGATGTTGTCACCCTGAGCTCATATTATGGTCATAGAATCTGAAGAGGAACTTGCAATTCGGGTCAGGCCTGCAACTCATCACAAGTGCCCTCGTTGCTGGACCTACACTGCACCAGAAGAACAAACACTCTGTTCTCGATGCACTGAGACTCTACAGGTGGATACGTGATCGACACGAACAAACTATGGGGACCTTATTATGACCTTATTTGTAGGATAATTATAATCGTAACTCTTATTCCCAACTTGAATGTTAACCTTGATCTAAGAGGTGCCAAAGTTAAATAGGCCGGTCCTTAGGAAATGAAACAGCGGAATACCCACCAAAGTAGCACGAGGGAAGTCATATAACTGGGTCATGATCGCTTACATAAAATTGTCCAAAAATCGTCTTCATAACTTGGCTTTGAAAGGTGGTATGTAGAAAAATGTCATGGTGAATAAGGAAGCCTAATTCCTGCATGGTGCTAGAGTCCTATGCCCAAGGATTATTGTCACAGGAGATAAACAGATGCATTGAGGAGCGCATATAATCAGACTTGAGCAGACCGGGATGTATAAACTTGGTTTTTACAATTTGACATGGAAGTGATTACAATAATTATTAATACATATACAGGCAGAAACACAACATAACCATTGAACTAAAGCCTTGTTAGATGGCAGTCACATAAGTTTCTTCATGCACTCACAGACAGTCCATTGAAAGAGCTGTAGGTCGATGCAACAGAGAAGCAAGAAGATGGTGCCTACAAATCTCCGTTAACAAGGAAACTGATAACCTTGTTTCTACGTGTTTCAAGATTGTCTTGAGCAAGAATGCTGAAGTTCGAGTTGTAGAAGATCATCAGCTGGAAGATATTATTCCTGGTCAAAGTAATGGGTTGGGCACAGCCAAGATCTTCAGGCGGGAGGTCCCCGATTTGCGCAATGGCATCGGGGGCTGGATCGTGGATGTGGTTTCCTCCTGCAGCTCGTGCGATGGGCCCCATGGCCAATCCTCTAAAAACAAATTTGACCATGACAGGAAGAGTGAATAGTACAGTGTACTCACCCATTTTTTGAGAGGACGATATGAATTTCTGTCAACGACAATGCGCTGGTTCTTCATAGTAACATCGAGGTTTTCTGAAATTGCGATGCCACGATTGATATCGTCTCCGAGGGCTCTGATATCGTCTCTGATATCGTCCCTGAGGGCTCTGATTTCGTTGCGGATGGCGTTGACGAAGGGCTGCATCCACAACGGTGCTACGGGGCCAGGCTAGACATTTGCCACAATGAGCGAGGCCTCGTAGGCAGCCGCAGCACCAAACTCGTGGTCGGTGGCGCCAGCGCCAGCGTCTATCCGAAATTGTGTAAGTCAACCCATGATACTGGTTAGATTGCATGGCTCACCTTGACTGAATTGCAGATGTCTCTTGTATCTGGCGGCCCGACCTAGGTCAGAAAGAGTGGGTGGGTTGGCAGGGTTGGCAGGGAGAGGGACGTTTGCGTTATTCGGTGGTGGTGGCATGGTCGATGTTTTGAAAAAGAGATAATTGACACCGACAAACGCGACACCTCGCGATCTCACGTGATCGTGACGCGACCATTATGATTGTCCATAAGATGAATATAATCGTAATTCTTGTTTCTGATGTTAACTTCATTGATCTGCATATGGGTGCTATGTAAATGAGCCGGTTCCTAGACGCCTGGTCAGAGGATTATTATGTCCATGTCCATGTCCATATTCAACAGGCCATATCAACTCGTCCTATCGAAGAACCTCGTCGACCTGTAACCTAGTTAATCTCCTTCCCGACCTCCGAGAATGTCTACGTGAATCGTCAACGCTCTGCGCCTGAGGATCACCGCCCCATATTTTTTTCAGCATCATCCTAAGCCTCTTATCACAAGCCGAAAGGCCAAGTGTGATACCCTGAAGCTGTGCAAAGCTCCTCCTCGAAAGAATCTTCCACATCTTTTCCCAATCCAAGCCCAGCTCGCTTCCCGTCAACTGAAATAAAGTCAGCACCCGGAAATCAATGGTCCGTATGTGCTGCGAGGTGAGCTGCAGGAGGGTGTTTTCGATGCCTTTAGCTGTGAAGCACTCTTCCGCGGGGTTATCTGGGACGGGTTTGAACCACAGGTGACTGATGCGAAGGGTCCGGAGCTCCGTATGATGAGATAAATCAACTACGATTCAAGTTAGGTGCCAGTAATAAATGAAGCTATGTGCAACAAACGTGCAATTAAAACAAACATACCTTCAGGGAGATGCCACGGGAGACTCAAATGCCTCACCTTTGGGCCGAGCCTACGCAACATCCAAGCAATTGCCAGCGCATCAATATCCTCCCAAAACGCACTACACATATTAATCGTCTCCAAATACTCCAGCTCATCGGCATGCGCAGCAATCCATGTACATACGTGGCCTATAGGGGAGAGATAGAGCTCGAGGACCTCCAGGTACGGAGGGAGGCCCTGGGCGGCGAGGGACTCAGGGAGCTCGAGTTCATCCCATGTGACGTCCATGAGCGCAAGACAGCGCAGATTTTGTAGGGCGCATATCAGATATGTGAACCTCTCGAACGAGGGGAATGTGCATGTGCGGAACTCGATTTTGGTCAGGGCCGAGAAGCCCTGAATTAGTGCGTTGCTCGTGGGCAGCGCCAGCCCCTCGCGAAGCCATGAGAACGTCAGCGATGTCAGGGCGGGGAACAGAGTAAGACTCCGTAATAAGGTTTCGTCACAGGTGAATGGGCGGGTTGAGTCTGGGGGGTAGATTTTGCTCTCGCGCGGCTTGCGATGGCTTATGGCAGATGATTCGCTGTGTATGGAGACATGGTGAATGCTTTCGGAAATGGTGGAATTCGGAGAGTCAATGAGTCGGAGGAAACTTTTGACATTTTTGGAACCGATGGATATGGTAGGTATGAGGTGACAGCGACTGACAGGAAGCCATGACCGGCATACTAGACTGCAGGCCATGAGAGTTGGGACGTCGAAGCTCGCAATTCTCTCGATGATGATAGCGATGACCTCAGAGGGTATTCTCCGACAAATGTCCGCAGACAGTGGCGTAATGGGTGGTGGTTGGCGACGACGGAGGATAGAGCGGCGTGGCTCCATCGACGAGGGGGAGTCCGGCATGGTGGATGGTGGTGGTGAAGAGCTGAGAGAAGAACAGACTCATTTAGGGATCACGATTCTAAAAACTATGGTTGGTAGATCAGCACATGACACAGATGCAGTTCCAACTTTGCAGTGGATCTGGAACCCAGGGCACTGGCGTGGCGTTTGGGGCTATGTATTGCCTGAGCTAATCATTAGCACTGCCAGGGACGTGTGTCAACAACTGAGGGTAGATATGATCAAACTTTATGCCATTATTAGGGTAGCACACCAATTGGCCCTTCGAGAGAGAAAAAACTAAAAACGACAGACCAATGATATACAATGTGTGATTCTACTCGTCGCAACATCTCTAATACGACCTTCCAAACATCGTCCATCTCTTCGCATCGTGGCCGCAAGCCGGGCACTTGGTCTTCCCAGGTTCGATCGGGGTCCACTTGGACTGATCAAAGGGAATGGCAAGAGACTTCGCTCCAGCGGAAGGGGCACGGGCATCTTGAGGCTCAGCACTGTTGATCCGCAAAGTCAGAACATGATCATGATCATGATCGGGGTGCGCAAGCCGCATAACGCATCCGCATAATGCATAATGAAAGAAGGACTCACGATCTGCCACTGCGCTCCTTGATGTCATCCTCGCAGGCCTCGACTTCGCACCAAGGAATAACCGCGATGCACTTGTTATCAAGCGCCGGTACAAAGTCATCCCACTTCGTGATCTCCTTGATACGGGAGTAGTACTCGTCCCGTGCGCGTCCAAACATATCGCTCTGAATGGTCTTCAGGAGCTCGCTAATAGTGGTACCGATGTCCTTGAGCGACACAGGGTTCTTGACGCCCGTATCACGGCGAACACTGAGCGTTTGTTCCTTAGCAAGATCATTTGGCCCGATCTCGAGACGAACGGGGACACCCTGCACGTACGACAAGCATCTGTATCAGCACCGCAACCGCAACCGCAAATAGAGTACCCAAAGGATATCAGGCAACAACAAAAAAAAAAACGTACCTTCTGTTCCCAATCATTGAACTTCCAGCCAGGGGTGTACCCGTCACGGAGATCGGCCTTAGCCCTAACGCCCGCCTTCTTCAACGTCTTCGCGAGATCCTCGCAGGCGCTGTTGATCTGGGCCCTTTGCTCATCCGTAGATTTAGCTGTAATACCGCATGGGACGACGACGACCTGGACGCTGGCAACGCGCGGGGGGAGGACCAATCCCTGATTGTCTCCGTGGACCATAGTCATGACACCGATCGTTCTAGTCGAGAGACCCCAAGAGTTTTGCCAGACGTAGACCTTGCCCTGTTTCGTGGGATCGCTCGGGTCCTCAACGAAGATGTTGAACATCTCAGGGCGGGAGAAATTCTGTCCGAGACAGTGAGAGGTCGCTGCCTGGATACCGCGTCCCGAAGTCGGGATGAAGCCCTCGAGGGTGGTGGTGTACAGCCCACCAGCGAATTTCTCTTTCTCCGACTTGATACCGGGGATGACGGGGACGGCGAGAAGGTCTTCGTAGACTTGACGGTAAAGGTCAAGGATTTGGCGAACCTCGGTGTCGGCTTCGGCCTTGGTGAGGTGGGCGGTGTGTCCTTCTTGCCACAAGAACTCGCGGGTACGCAGGAACGGCTGGGGGTTCTTGAATTCCCAACGAACAACGCTGTTCCACTGGTTCAGCTTGAGCGGGAGATCGCGATGGCTTTTGATCCACTTGGCGTAGTCTGTAAATTTGTGTGTGAGAGCGATGGGAACCCAGTTACATTACAGACGTAAGGCACTTACAGGGATACATGGCGGTCTCCGACGTCGGACGGATAGCGATGGGTTCTTCGAGATCAGACTGTCCAGCGCGCGTGACCCAAGCGACTTCCGGAGAAAATCCCTCGATATGGTCTTTTTCACGCTCTAGGACCTTCTGCGAGACGAACATGGGGAAATAAGAGTTCTGAACACCAAGTTCCTTAATCTCTGTATTGAACCAGTTCTGGATCTCCTCCCAGATGCTGTACGACCATGGCTTGAGGATGTAGCAGCCACTGACGCTATAGTAATCGAGCATGTCTGCTTTAAGCAACACCTAAACCGGTGTCAGACGTCTTTTTTCTGGGTAATTTTAAGAGAGAGAAAACTTACATTAGTATACCAAGCAGCGAAATCGACTTCCTTCTTGACACCAATAGCAATCTGTACGGCACCCTCGATCTTGGCATCCTCCTTTTCCTTGACGGGGGGCTTGGATGTCTGGACCGCTGCTCCCACCGGGCTCGAGATGGTCGAGAAATCGAGTTCTTGGAGTTTGACGTCTGCGGTCTCAAGTTTTCGGAGGTAGGCGAGAACGTCAGCGCCTGTGAGGAAAATAGTGGCGGATGAAGAGTGGGCGTGGAGTGCAAAGACAGCGGATGAGGAAGAGGCAATCGAAGCATCGATGATTGTTTGAACCTTAGGGAACGTCTGGTCGTTGAGAGCGAGCGGGGACACTGTCGATAATCAGTTGAGGGAGGATTAACGAAGTTTGGAACACTCACAAGAGTCCTTGTTTAGTGAGAAAAATTCTGTCAAGAGATCGGCCGACGCCAATCTCAATTCCTTGAGATTGAGGGCCTTGCCAATGGCCGTCGAGTTAGTTTCTGTTGCATCGCGAGCGATGACCACGACTGGGACGGGTGTGGCCGTCTTGGCCGTCTTGGGCTTGTAGACTAGAGTTTTGATAAGCTCGAAATCTTTAGGCGCAGATTGACTGGCGATTAAAGCGTCCTTCCATTCCGCTGGGGAGGTGGTAGCGGCATGGGTGAGTGATGAAACGGGTTTTATAGAGAGGGTAGCGAGAGAGGCGGTGATAGAGTCGACGGAGGCCATGGTTAGAGTAGAGGCGCGACGGAAATTATAATAAATGGATTGTACTTTTTGGTGTGACTCGGAACAACCCAATCTGACTCTTATCAGATGCGAGGTCCTCCATCGATTCAACTGCCTTGCAACATGTCGGGCAGCGAACATATGTTCTGTCGAGAATGTCGGCTTGTGGATGCCAGCGAACAACCTTGACGACCCTCTTATTGATCTAGCCGATAAAAAACATGCCCTCTATATTAAAATGCAGCTGCTGCCTGAAAACTGGTACATATCGCAAGCATATGGTTATCGAGTGGCGATCTACGCGCTAATGAGGCTAACAACGTAGGAAATATGGGGGATCGCGAGGTCGACTGGATAATCAAGATATCTGATTTAAAAATCTTATGTAAGCGAATTGACACCCCTGTTGTTCTCGCTTAAACACACTGTATTCAATAATTCAACAGCATGACTCAAAGCCTTCGCGTCAAGACGCGTAAACCCTGGATTAGAGGTTGTGGTGACGACCACACGAAATACTTGTATTGTTCTGAGCACTCATCATTTGAGTTCACAATGGTTTTGACAATCAACTGATACTGAGATGCAGATCGAGAACGTTCTCAAATGCGCTCAATGGTGGTGCGAGATATATCCAAAAACTCACTAACTCCTACATTCTTCCAGCATTAACGGCTATCGCCCTTCTTCTAATTGCCAATCTGATGCGACACAATGTTCGCCTGTACTAAGGCTGCCCAGGGTCTCGCAGCATCGAAGCATTTATCTGAGATATTGATACCTTCGCTGGTCTTGGGAAAACCTCATATACGACACACAGTTTGATTTCGATGTCTTCGGGATGCTTTGGGGGGCGTGTGAAGGCGAGGAGAACCAGCGCGAGGTTCTTGCGCAGGTATTGCGTGTCACCAAGATTCCGCGGAACCCACTACGTTTTGTGATCCACAGCTCATCTCAACCCTTGGCGCACAGTCAATCTGACTTGTATTATGTGCACTTTCCTGCTCAATCAGACTATCAATCACGTCAATCCTTTAAGCTATTGTTTTTTTTTGACTCTAAGTAGCTGCATTGCCATGAACTTTTCACGGCGTCACCACACCATAAGTGCAGATCTTTTTAGCTTTTTTTTCTGACGCCAGTAGGATGTGTAGGGGTGTAGGTAGGGCGTCATGACCTTATGACAATCAGTTATATAAACCAACGGTCCGGTCATCACAAGCAAATTCGTTACGTGGTCTCGCTATGTCAACCAGATATAATAGACAGAGAAGACGACCTTACAATATCTCGACTATCAGCTACATAAGATATGTTTTAAGAGTAGCGAGATATCGATGCAAGGAGACTAAACGGCTAGCGCCGTGATCGGTATCAGGACTCTTCTGATACTCCCATAGTAAGTACTGCCTCACGCCAACAAATTTCATCGAAAATAAAGGCAGAACACCTACTCTCACCAAGGTCCAAATTGCCTCGTTGCGCGGTCACCTGACTCGACGCGTGTTTTGTATTTGTTTGTGTCGTGCATAACGCACGTGATGTTGACTAGAGATTGGTTTTGTCTTGTTCCTCACTGTCCTCACCAACACCTTCCCACTCTTTATTTCAAGGTATCAATACAGCGGGGAGACAAAATGTCTTCAGCTATACCAGTAAACCATTCGCCATCTCACGCAACGAGCTAATATTGACTTAATTACCCCTTGACCAGACCCGCCGTGTAACGCGCACCACCCGGACGGCAACAGCCAAGGATAATGAAAATGCCAATGCTCGCCCATCAAGGATCACCACCCGTACGAAACCTACTTCACTCGCTTCGGCCACCGCTGGCGCTGTGGGCACTCGAGTAACGGCCGCCACGGCTGCCTCCCGAGGCAAAATTATCGTCGAGAACAACAAGGGAGACGCCATTGCGGGGAAAAGGAAGCGCGAGGCACTTGGTGAGGTGACAAGCCTTATGACGCAGAACCAACCTGCAGTCGCCAAGGGCAAGAACAAGGAAGTCACCAAGGACAAGTTCGATGGTGTAGTGATCAAAACCAGGCCACCCGTCTCGTCGCGTCAAGCGTTGCGAACAGTCGCTGAGACTCGGCCGAAGACTACTCAAATTGGGACGGCACCTGTGAAGAAAGAAGTCATCATCAAGGTCGAGGATGATCACGCTATGGCTGTTGATCCGCCTGTGCACCAGCAACTCCCCAGCATTACTGTACGCAAGTCTCTTATACCCAAGGAGGATCCCCAGCCTCGCATCGACAAACACCGTCGCGCCTCATTGCGGTCTGCAGCCCCTTTGGCACACGTGGAAGACGCCGAGTCTGACCGCGTTTTCAAGAAACGGCGAACATCATCCGACGCTCCAGAGGAAGATCCTGCTACCGTTGACGAGGTACCCCCGACTGAGGAGGAGATCGCCGCTGCCCGACTTGCTGCTGAAATCGAGGCATTCGCTGACGAACCCGAGGCTGATCCAGAGACCTCACCATGGGATGACCTCGATGCAGACGATGCGGACGATCCTCTCATGGTTAGTGATTATGTTGTGGACATCTTCAATTACATGAAGCAACTTGAAGTAAATTGGTTACATTTCTAAACAATATCATATACTGACTATTTTTAGATCACGACTATGCCAAGTCCCAATTACATGGAGTCTCAGAAAGAGCTTGCATGGAAAATGCGCGGGATTCTAACCGACTGGCTCATTCAAGTCCATGTTCGCTTCCGCCTCCTACCAGAAACCCTCTTCCTTTGTGTCAACATCATCGATCGCTTCCTCTCTTCGCGTGTCGTTTCTCTCGCTAAGCTTCAGCTCGTCGGCGTGACATGCATGTTCATCGCATCCAAGTTCGAGGAGATCGTCGCCCCCTCCGTGTCACATTTCTTGATGTGTGCTGACGCCACCTATACCGAGACTGAGATCCTGACGGCTGAGCGGTATGTTCTCAAGACCCTCGATTGGAACCTGAGCTACCCCAACCCGGTGCACTTCCTTCGTCGGGTTAGCAAGGCCGACGACTACAATGTCAAGGTTCGAACACTTGGGAAGTACCTCTTGGAGATTGGATGTCTGGAATGGCGCCTCCTTGCTGCGCCACCGTCGCTGATCGCTGCTGCATCAATATGGCTGGCGCGACTTGCGCTTGGAATGGAAGTCTGGGTACGTCCATATTTGATGCCTTGAAGACCAATCACGTTGTCTTATCCTTTCTCTCTTAGACGCCGAATTTGGCTCACTATTCCTCGTACCCTGAATCAGCTCTGGTTCCGACTGCGAACCTAATGATAAACTACATTCTCAAACCTATTCGCCACGATGCTTTTCATAAAAAATACGCCGGGAAGCGTTACTTCAAAGTTAGTCTTCTCATTTTAAATTAGCTGGAAATGGCGATACTAACGCGTCTATCCAGTCAAGCATTTATATGAGAGATTGGGCTCTTGAGCGATGGGCGGAAAACACCCACGTCGATTTGCCTAGCGAGCTTCCGAGGGTTAAAGCGGAGATACGTCTGCGCCGCCAAGAGGAGGAACGGAGTGCGCAGGATGAGGCACTTGCTCGAGCTGAGAGGGCTTTATTGGACGGTGACGAATTTGAGGTATGAAGATGAAGAGAAGGCTCGCGAGTCGTAATGGCCTTTGGGATTTTTTACGCGGGAATAGTGATAAAATGCACGCTCGCGCCCGCGCCCCTGTATACCCGCTCGTCAGTCTGGACTTGTCGGGCGTTTTTTTTTTTTTAGCTCTGCATTATCATCATCAAAACCATTCGTGCATCTGCTCGACCCATCTCCCCACATACCATACCATCATCATCATCGAGCCCGCCACATCCTCATCCTCACAGCCTACTATGCATTGTTCAAGTTATCATTCGCCTCTCTCATCGCATCTTTTGTGTTACGCTACGCATCTTTCGACAAGCACGGGCTCCTTCCTGTTGACTATGGAACGCGCATCATGCATCATGCATTATACATGTTTATACATGTCATCTTTTTTGTTATTCCTCTCTCTCCCTCTCTCTGTCTCCTGGCATTGGCATCTTTTCATCTTGGCATTTGTACAACCCGTACACGAAACAACTACATACATATTACCATCTCCTTTTTTCTCTCCGCTTTTACATGCGCGTACCGTGCCTGGCCCCACCATCTACTCCCATTCTTGGTGTCCTTGCCCAGGTCCATCAGGCCGCCGACACGACGATTTGATTTGGAGTTCTTGCAGAAATGGGATGATGGGAGGTTCACCGTCGCTGAGTCGCCTCTCCCTTTCAGCTCCAGGTACATGACTGTCGTCAAGCCCACTCGGCGTTCGCTCATGAGTCATTAGCACTCTTTTTTTTCTTTCAATCTGCTTGATTTGTGATATAGTTTTCCTTTTGTCTAGGTTATCACCCCACCCAACATGATCACTGACAGACACCCCTATCCCTTTTTATCGCTAGACCTACCCGCCGATCCCTTTTCACCTTTCCTTCCCTTGACATCTCAACTTCGCCCACGCTTCCTCATATCCGCTTGGGATCGGCGTGGTTTGGACTGTTAATTAGTTGTTTTTCCGTATATATCTCAATAAATTGTACTTTGCCTGATGGCTTGAATTTGAACTTGAGCTTACTGTAAGCTCCAGTAATTAAAAAAAAATGTGTTGACGTCATTAAGCTGGCTGAGCGATTCATCGCGAGACAACGTCAACGTTCAACGTTCAATGATCGGTAAGTTGGATTTGAAGCTTTGAAGTTTTGGCACGCAATCGCAACTCGACCCTGCAGTCTTGAGATTTTGGGCATCGCGCCATGGCCCAGTCATGGACAACCCAATCGACGGATATAGTGGGTACATGCGGCAGTGACGTCAACCTACTCCGAAGAGAGGAATTAGTAAGGATGAATTCATTTGCCAGCACGCCGTGGCGGAGGGTTGCATAATAAACATTTTCGAGTCCTGTTATCGCAATACCACACAGGGTACTGTGACTAGATACGATTGAAATCGGTTATTAGATGGTTCCACACATACTGTATTTGCGTAAAAGACCAAGGAGGGCTGAAACGTACGGTAGGGATACTTGTAGCAACAACAATCCAGAAGATAATATGGGAAGTAGAGATTAATATACAAATATTTCCGCAGCCAGCTGCATCAGATTTTCTCTCTGGTAAAATTTAGTAGGTCAAACGGTCATCTTAAAGCATGGAAATGGAGACACATACAACACAGTTATCTTGACGGGGACCTGAGGCATGCTCTCTCCCTTGGCGTAGGGCGTCAGGGTGATGTAAAGCTTCCAGTCGATCTCCTTATCAGATCGAGTGAAGGAATATGATTGTAGAAGAACAGAAAGGACAAGTTCTGACCATCGGTGAATCAGTACGATGCATAAAATCAAGGTCTCCGTGCTAATGAAGATAAACGCACTGATCTCATGTATAGCGAATCTCATTCCCCTGGAAGGAACTATTCAGAAAGCTTTTCGGTAGCACCTTGGAATTAGACTCACGGGCAGGCTCTAGGTCCTCCAAGGAACGTCATCCTTTCCGGTTACCTTGTGTTAGTATTTTAAGGCAATTGGGATAGAGAATAGGACACATACATGTTCGAATACAATCCAGGCAGGCGTGCAGCCTCGTTAGTCATCAATTCCCGCCCATTCTGACCCATCCACCTCTCCGGTTTAAACTCGCTGGCATCAGGGCCCCAGACTTCCTTGGATCGATTTACGGCTGCTAGGCCGAGATACACATGTGTACCCTTTGTGATCAGCAGAGAGCGCGTTTCAATGCCCGTGACGGGGTCAGATATGGGGTATCGCAGTGGTACCATGGTATCTTCCATGGTCCTACCTAATCGTTAACAGGAAATACGAGTATTAAAGCAAGGCTAACGTACTGACGCCAAACAAACGTGACAGGTGTGAAGAGACGAAGAGTTTCCCGGCACACTGCATCAAGGAGAGGCAGACTCTCCAGTTCGCGGAAGTCAAAGTCTTCATTATTTTCCTTACGCTAGTGAGACACCAGGTAAATCTTGAATACAGGAAACAAAAAGATGGGACTTGCCTTACGCGCTTCTCGCAATTCGGTTCTCAGGCGTGATTGAAGGTCGGGGTTCAAAGCAATGAGGGAAATACATCGAGATAAAGCCCCCGACGTAGTCTCCTGGGCCCCGTGAACAATAGAGCTTAGATGAAATCGGTACGACGCTCCGAGTCAAAGGGGAAATGGATGTACTTACCCCATGTTTGCAATGACTACTTCATCCGATAGTCGTTCTTCTTGCCCTGCCTCCCAGTTAGATTTGACTACAGTACATGGCTGCGGATAAGGTTGTTGGACATGTAGGGAACCGAGCTGACGCACATAGGATTGTCATCAAGTCCTTTCCATTGGTTGCGCTTTCTTCCAGGGCCGACATACCACCTTCGCAATAGAGGTTTTGCTTTCCCTCTAGGAGTTTCTCGTACACGGGATGCATTACTTCGCACGCCTTCTTAAACTATAGCAAAAAAAAAAAAAGTCAGGGAAACTAGATTCAACGAATTTTGGCAAGTCAACACACCTCACGCGGTGCTGACCAAGGCAAGTATGCAACCAGGTTAGATAAGAAACGGCGAAGCCAAAGGGGCTTCATCTTCCGCCATGAGTTCAAGAACGGCAGGAAAAGAAACAAACGACTCCCAATTGGACTACAGGGTGATTTAGTTGGTTCGAACGATCAAGAGTCAGTCGCAATGAAACATACAGAACTGAAGTAATGGCCCAGTGGAACTCCTTAAACTCCTTGCTGTCACGATCAAAGGAATTGAATGTATGACCAAGGCCAGCTTGCGCAATGAGCTCGAGCGTCGTACGAACCAGTCGGTCCAGGATATCGATCTCCTGCCCCTGTGGTCTATCAGCGAGGTCTGCATCAAGCGAAGCTTGAAGCTGATAATGTAATGAGACAATTGGAAGGGCTCAAAAAGAAGCCACATACCTGGCGCGTGACATTGAAGAACAGAGGTGTAAGGCGCGATATACGAGTGGTGGTAAAAATGGGGTCGACAAGTCTACGCTGCTTCTTGTGTTCTTCACCTGCCGTACGTGGAGAGATATGTCAAGCGCTGCGAGAAAGTCGGGGAGGCGGGTGCATACGCACCTGAAACAGACGCCAGGCCGTCGCCGTGATGAATGAGACCAAATAACCTAGAGAGCGGTATTACGGACATGAGACATGTCTTTGAACGGTACGGCATACCCAGCAAATTCAGTTGATTCTTGGAATACATGTACGTCCCGCACGAGGATTGTATGCAGGGCGGCAGGATCGGTAATGTATAACGCTTCAGACTAGCGTTTTTAACTTGTCAAAAAATTCTGGGTATTAAATGATGCATACTTACTCCTATGAGTCCCCCGTCAAGCTTAGCAACATGCCCGTATTTTTCAATCATCTCAAAGTGCCAGTTCAAACCTTCGGGATTGTGAAGATCCAGCAAGAAACCTAGGCTGAGGTCAACGAGGCAAGCCGTTATGGAATTTTAAACCGCACCGAGCTTCGACGAGGCCCTAGGCCCACGCAGGGCATGATAGGGAGACTTGCGTTTCAACCGCGACACAGGCAAGACACGTAACAGAATAAAGGTGACGGCCACCCAGATGATAATTAGAAGCGTATATCCGCGAGGAAAACCCGACTCAGTAGATGTCATGGGGGTCGTCAGAAACACTTTGACGCGAGAATGGTATGCACAAAAACAATTTCAAGACAACGGTATGCAGAACGCAATGTCAATGCGTGAGAATCGTGGGCTCAAAAGTAATGTCAAGACGTGAGAATAAAAGCAATATCAAGGAGAAACAGTGGCATTTATGAATGCATGTCGCAGGTGGCGGATCTTTAGGGGGCCAGGTGAAGAAAAAGAATGCCGTTAATGTTAATCGAGGTGCTTCTACGTGGTAATTCGGACATAAAATGGCGGGCAGATCTAGAAATAAAGAAGTAGCATCGTCTCCAAAGATTTGCTAAAACTTACGAGTGACGCACCTAATGACGAGATTTCGCACTAAAACGGTTAGTATATGACAAACTCAATGCCTCGACATTGGCAGCACATGAGGGTGTCATTGCTGGTGGCGTGAGTGACGGACAGATGGCAAGCACAGCATTGACAAGCCTCGTGAGCTTGAACCTGCCCTTACCTGGGCAAAACTTGTCCTGGGATGGCGAAAAGGAGTCAAATTAAAGGATCTCATAAACAAACTCCAGCCGAAAAGTATGGGATAGATTGTTACTTACTCGTAACCAGGCATTCCATGACCAGTATCATATGAGTGAGTGTAGAACTGTCAGGCGTTCGTGAACACATTGCGCCATACTTAACGGAACAAGTTCAAACTGAAGGACAACCTAATCAGTGCCTAAGTAATGCATGATGTATTGATTTGCAATCAACAATCGTACCTGAGCAAAGTTATGAAAGCTACATATTTATTGCACGCGTTAGTTAATATTAACTATTAATTACTGACTCGAGTTATACAAGTACTGTCAGTTTAACTCGAAGGCTAAGACGCTTCAAGCTGGATGGTACCTCACGATTAAAACGTAATCTCAGGCTAGCAAACATAACCTCCTAAACAAAGCTGGCTAGGGCAACTGGCTATCATTAGCAACAGGGGATCTAATTAGTATGTTTTTAAGTAGCACAAAAAGAAGGCAAAGCAGTCCCAATGCGTCTACATTAACGAAGTCTCTGGCCGACTCGGAGGAGAGGTTGCCTTCTGGTGAATAGCACTCTTCATGTGTTCAGCATAGTCAACATTGTATGCATCGCTTGTACGACCGAATGCCGCCTGATCGCCAAAGAAGTAAGTCGAGTTGCTTTGACTTTGGGCGATAGCCTTGAGCTGTTCTAACCGCCGCAGCTCGACCAATGCATTGAGGGCTCGTTGGCGTTCTTCGGAAGAAACACTCTCCTTGTCCATAGCTATTGAACGCCCTAGCTCTTCCACTTGAGCCGCGAGCGCAGAGGCCTCCAGCATTGCTTGCTTTTGTCTGTGTTCAAAGATGTCATTCAACGTGCTCACTGCCAGCACAGTGAGGGTACTAACCTTGCCTCAGCTTCACGAACGACAGTCTTGTAGAATGCATCAGCTTCATTGGACTTTGCCTCCAGCTATCAAAGATCCTGTCAAAGATGGACTCCAAGACCACGACTAGATAACCCACATGTCCTTCACTTTCGAGGATAACACGTTGCTTCTGGCCTTCAGCAACATTGATTTGTGCCTGCGTATCTAAGAGTTGCTTCCGCCGATTCCGCTCAGCCTCCATCTGGAGTTCAAGTTGTCGCTGAAATACCTCAACTGTATCAGAAAGGAAAAGATAGAAACTTTGGTATCATCAGACCTCGACTTCTCTATTTGCGGGCTTGAATGTCTGTATCTCGAATCGAGAACACTCCACACCCCAATTCTGGATGTGACTACTGGTCAGATGACAGACTACATCCACAAAATTCGAATAGGACGTACTACAATTGAGTTTCCGATCACGGTGTTCAACCTCTTATTCAACTCATTACGATCACCAATGACCTATGACCCAGTACGTTTGAGAAAGAATGACTTGATTAGGGTGTAAGTATCACCTGGTCGTAGGAGAAGAGGCCGAGGATAGATCTAACTGCCGAGGTCCCGGTATTCTTGATGTTTTCATGGACATCACTAATTTCAAAGCATGCCTTGTATCCATCTGTGACGCGATAGAAAAGAGAGCCTGAACAAGTAACTGGGACCTTAATTCAATGAAAATCAGGCATGCTCCGATTAAGACGTGGGTGGCATACATTGTCTGACGTATATCCCGTGAGCTGTGCATTGGAAAACAAGAGTTACCAGATGCAACAGGAGTTATTCAACTTGCTCACATTCGGAATAGCAATCGATGATTCCCTCATGTCCACATGGAGAACT
The DNA here is from genome assembly GCA_018220975.1 of Tephrocybe sp. 9980TJB. NCBI lineage: Eukaryota > Fungi > Basidiomycota > Agaricomycetes > Agaricales > Lyophyllaceae > Tephrocybe > Tephrocybe sp. 9980TJB. The sequence goes on from JABAJU010000046.1 coordinate 42,314, forward strand.
TGATGAAGCAGTGGTATGGCGATATTGAGTCCAGGTTCCAGTTTAACAGGGTCTCGACCAAAGCTGCAAAACATTAGTTAGGCACACAATCATACTGCCACATCTAAACGCACGTTAGTCGCCATCCTTCATGACCTTGCTGTATGACAGTTATGAAATTTCGTCGCTGAGGATGGCGAAGGACCCTGGAAACGCCTAAGCGGGCCTGTGTTCGAGTCAAGGTTGATAGCATATGAAGAGAAGCCTAGGGGATAGGGCCAGTATTGATACTCAAGTAGAAGAGAGGTCCTGAGGCCTGTATTTATTCAATTGAGGTGCCGGTAGTATGCGTCATTGTGGCCTTGAGCGGAGGCCATGCGCAAGATGTCCAAAGAAGTTCAAGCGATAATGACGCCACGAACTCGGAAGTTGGCACGCGTAAGCCTGCTGCCGCGGCTGGCTGCTAAGTGAGCCCATGCCATCAGTGCTATTAACTTGGACGATGCCTGTCATTGCCCGCTCAGGCTATACACGGAACAATATCTACGCGGCTCTTCTCCGATATTGTTTCTGCAGGTCACAGGCCACGGGGATAACGGTGCGAGATTACGCAAGGTGTTCACAAAATTGCACTATTCCGCATTCCGTGCAGCCTTAAGTAGCTCTCGTGCAAATGAAACCCCCTGCCAGTGGCAGACATGGCCTGTGGGTTTGTAAAAGTAGTATAGGGGATAAAAGTGTATTGCGACGTGTCTAGTGCAGGACAGCTGCAGCCCGAGGATGGTTTATTCGGGGCCGTCTGTTGAATGATTAAATATGGATGGTTCAATGAAGAGGGTTATAGCGTCAGTGTTTGTACTAGGCGGGTATTCCAGGCCTCAGGTTCGAAGAACGCATAGCAGCCGATGAGTTTCTAATCATATTTTGAATCGTAGTAAAATTAATTGAAGCTGGGAACACTCAAAATATGCACTATAGTGCAACACATTCTTGTCGGGCTTTTGAGATCGCCTTCGCATTTAGACTTGATATATGTGAACATAATGGATCTGGACGGCCTCATCACGAAGTTATGCATAAAAGTTCAAGGGCTAGTTATGCAGGTGGAGGTTGTGGATCAACAAGACACCCCATAGTTCAACATGTGTTACTCACACTCAATACTTACTCACTTAAAAAATGCAACTCAATAGGGGACACTCAAATTGTTTTAGGGATTTGATATATAGGAGAAAGAAAATAGGGAAATTGACATTGAGTAAGAGCGAGTATTTCAAACAGAAATATAGGTTTTTCGAAGCTGACGAATGCTTCCCTCCTCATCACAGACAGGACAAGATCCATTGATATCGTACGCCATTTTGATGCAGGGTGCGCAGAAGAGGTGTCCGCATGGGGTAGAGCAGACAGTGCGGGACGTGAGGTCACAAATTGGGCAGGCAAAATCAGCCGCCTGAGGCCCCGATTGATTTCCCTCTTCCTGCGCACCTACGACCTCAGTATCTTCTGCGCCTTGACGCTGTACAAACTTCACAATGCACTCGGGGAAACCGCCTCTGACGTAGTCGACGTCGTCAAAGTCAAAGGCGTTGAACGTCTCCCAGGTGATGTCGTCCCGCGTCTTCTCAGGGAAATACTCAAGACTGTCTGCGGGGTTGTTCAAGTCCTGATTGACCCAGTGGTGATCGCGAGAGTACTTAATATGCTATATGGGAGCCGCGATAAGCAAGGCTGAAGCGATGTGAGAAGAGATCAACACTTACCGCACGAAGTGCGTTGCCGTTTAAAAAGCGACGCTCGCAAGAATCACATCGCGGATGTTTTGGAGACCAAGAAATGTGCTTTTCACGCAGTGCGAGCGATTTAAAGGTTTTATCGCAAAGGGCACAGTAGCACGGGTCCCAGTCGTACACAGCAGAGTTGTGGTCAAGCCAGATCGCGGAGGTACAGGTATAATTGTTAACTGGCATGGTTGGTTGTGAGGGATGACTTAAGCAGTGGAGTGTCAGTTATTGTCAAGTGAGGAGATTGTGGATTGTTATGAGGTGAGTTGGGTTTGTTTGTGTCGGAAAAAAGCCTTTTTATGCACAACGAGGCTCCACACTCCTTTTCTCAAGGCTGTGGCGGACCTACCAAATGACGACATTATGGCTGCTATGACGTTTTAAATAGAAACAAGGCGGTGGCGTCGGGATATAGTGGGTCTAGGAGGCGAACTTTGTTAGTTCAGTACATATTGAGGATGACTTGGAAGTTAAAATCCAAAAGGCACCTGCGCCGAGAAGGTATGGTTACAAAAACATTGGTCTAGGGAGAAAATAGAATACATTCAATTCAGTCAGGATACACCAAAAATCACCGGGGAACATAGAGGAATCAGAAGCCTCTACGTGCTACAAAGTTATTCAAGTCCTGCTGCGTAGCCACTGCGAGCACAAACTTCCTGTTTACATCAGTCACTGGAATAAAGGTTTGATAAACATATGTATCGGGTAAGATAGTTGAAGACGCACCCAAGGCGAAAAGGTTGGCCTGCAGGAACTGTTCAAGTTCTGCTAATGATGTCAAAGGTGTGATCACCGTATACGGCTGGGACACGGTTCGAAGGAATTTGGTCATGTAGTCGGAGACTTTGTCGTCCTACAGGATGGAAATGATGCAAGTCAAAAAACCGAAGTTCACAAAGCTTATTTATCTATACTCACAGTGTTTGTCTTGCCTGCTTCCCACTTTTCTTTCAGCTTGGCAACATCTAGGTATCCTAAAGGTCTCCTGCGGCGATCCAAAACGCTAACATAATGTTCACATCCGAAAGTCTGTAGGACAAAGAAAGGCAACCTACGGTATGTGCGAGAAATCACGTTCGTAGGCTAACTCGATTGCTCTGGATATCGGCTCGGTGAGAGGTAACGAAAACGCAGGTGGTAACTGCAAATCCTGCGTAGATAACGTTGTAAGATATGTCAGTAATTATGCTCAGGTGGTACATACTTCCACTACTGCGGCTCTATACTTGTCATCTGCAGACAGAGTATGCGGAGAAGAGTTTATCTGTGTCGACGCTGATGCCAATGTAGCCATTAGATCGTGGTGGTGAGATGGGTTATCGCGCAGCTCGCTGGTGGATCGAACACTCGGAGTCGTTGGCTTAAATACTTAGAAATACCGCGGGCTTCCAGATGGATGTCAGTGGTCCAAGACTCGGAACCGATTGCTTTTCAGTTAACAAGTCACGTTACTCTGACGCAACCTCAATTAGTACCACGCCTCTTCCTCTCTTCCTTCTGCCATAATGTCCGCTGAAGCATCTGGATCATCTCCTGATCCTTCAGAACCCCTTCCAATACGTCGTCTTCAAGAGTCTCTTATCAACAGAATTGCTGCTGGCGAAGTGGGTGCATTTTGACCACTGCTGCACTCGACACGCATGAAAACTTGTCCAGATCATACATAGACCAGCATCTGCACTCAAAGAAATGATTGAGAACTGCCTCGATGCAGGTGCCACGTCAATACGCGTCACTGTTAAGGATGGTGGGATGAAACTATTGCAGATTCAGGACAACGGTTGTGGAATACGCGTAAGTGTGTTAATCGGGCGCTATTGGGTATTATGTAGCAAGATTACTATTTGAAGCAATAATTACAGAAATCTGATCTATCTATACTCGCCGAACGGTTCACAACTTCCAAAATCTCGACGTTCTCTGACTTGTCGCATATACGAACTTATGGTTTTCGCGGCGAGGCCTTAGCTTCCATATCACACGTGTCCCATCTTTCTGTCATCACCAAAACCAAGACGGACTCTTGCGCATGGAAGTAAGATGACCTAATTCCCTCAAATCAAGTTGCAATTGTGACAATCTTTGTTATGTGATCCAGGGCATGCTATGAGGACGGTTTACTCATTCCAATAAAACCTGGACAAAGTGTGGACCCAAAGCCTTGCGCTGGCAATGATGGAACGACAATCACAGTTAGTGAAAATGTTCTTTATTCTTTAAAGCGAACACTCCATTTTATAACCTCGCTGGCAGATAGAAGACTTATTCTACAACACCCCCACACGATTGTCTGCTTTGAGAAGTTCCTCTGAAGAGTATGCACGAATTCTCGATGTTATGACAAAATACGCGATACACAACCCCAAAGTCGCGTTCGTATGCAAGAAGGTTCCTATTCCTACCCATTTCACATTCACAGTTCGCTGATGTCATTCATAACTATATGTAGGCAGGCTCACCAACTCCTGACCTCTCAAGTCCTTCCGATTCAAAAACCACAAACACTATTCGATTACTCTATGGTCATTCTATCGCGAAAGAGCTTGTGGCAGTCAAAATATCGTCCAAGGACGGGAAGAAATCATCACAAAACGAAGACGACGATTTGAACACCGATGAACCAGATGATGACCCAGAGGCGTGGCATGCTGAAGCTCAAATCACTAATGCAAACTACCAAGCCAAAAAGATGGTTTTTCTTCTATTCATCAACCGTACGAGCACTTCTCCACCCGTGCTATTTCTTTTTAAAATCTGGCGTTGCCTCGACAGACCGACTAGTTGAATCGTCGCGCATGAAACGTGCATTCGAAGCAGTCTACAATGGGATATTGCCCAAGGGAAGCTCCCCTTTCATCTACCTTGGGTTTGTCTGCGCCGCATCATCTATTTGGATCCTGTTCTGACGCTTTCCCTAGGCTGGAGATAGACCCAAGGTCGGTTGACGTCAACGTACACCCTACGAAACGCGAGGTTCATTTTCTAAACGAGGAGGAGATAATTGAAAGGATATCGGATGCTTTCCAAAAGGCACTTGCGGTTCAGAACCACTCCAGGACCTTTGAATATCAGGTTAAAAAATATTCCATTGCACTTGGTGATGAATGCGTCTAACAAGTTCGATCGATAAGGCTTTACTAACAGGAGGACTCGCTGACACTGAGCAAGAACTTTCGAGGAAGCGGAAAGGCAAACAACGTGAGCTTAACGATGGCGGGGGCGAGAAAGAAACTCAGGTTCCTGCCATGACAAAAGGCATGTTCAATGTTTCTCCTTATTCCACGCACACTGCGTAATCTGACTATGTAAAGATCCAAAGCTGAAGAAGACCCTTTCTCAACACAAAGTCCGAACGTCATTGAAAGATCGGACTCTTGATTCAATGTTCCCTGTTGCAAACCCTTTGCAAATTACGAAATCCTCCAGCCAAGGGAAAGATCAAACTGAGTCGACCACGGGAACGCTGAGATCGCGCGATATAAAAGAATCTCAATGTATGCTAACATCGGTGGTCACCCTTCGCCAAAGGATTGTCAAAGCAAAGCACCGACGTTTGGCCTTTTGATTATAGACAAATTTGAACCTGTTATTGACGCGCCGCTCCTTAGTTCTTACAGAAATACTCGAGAAACACACGTTTGTGGGGATCGTCGACCTTCAAAGGTCTCTTTCCCTCATCCAACATTCCACAAAGCTCTACCTGGTCAACCATGGCTCACTAGCGTGCGCCCCCCTCTTTAATAGTCGATTTCATCCTCTGACTCATGTTTGGCTATGCAGAGAGGAACTCTTCTATCAACTCGGGGTGCGACAGTTTGGCAACTTCAGTCGGATGAAGCTCGAACCACCGCCTTCATTACGCACCTTGGTCGAGATCGCAGTAAACGCCGAAGAGTCGACTAAAGAAAGCTCATTGAGTAAACCCCAGATCATCGACGTCAGTCTATCGTTTATCAAGATATTTATCTATTGGCTGATCGATATTTCCTCAGCGGATTGTCGGGATCCTGATGCCACGTCGCGAAATGCTTGCTGAGTACTTCTCACTCTGTATATCAGATGCAGGTCTCCTCGAGAGCTTGCCACTGCTTCTAAGAGATTATACACCCAACCTCAATAATTTACCAAGTTTCTTGATGAGGCTCGGTCCGCAGGTCAGCATTAAGTTCATTTGGCGGAAGGAATGCGAATTATCTGACGGGGCCATAATAGGTTGACTGGACCACAGAAATGGAATGCTTCGACAGCTTTTTCAGGGAACTTGCCTACTTCTATACGCCAGGAGAAACTGTGATGCCTCTATCGCTTCCAGGATCCGAAGATGAAAAGGCTCAAGAAATGGCTGAGAAATGGCAAATTCAACACGTACTCTTCCCTGCGATGCGGCGGTACCTTTCGGCACCCAAGTCATTGCTGGATCGAGATGTTGTGCAAGCCGCCAATCTCCCAGATCTGTACAAGGTCTTCGAGCGTTGTTAGGATGAATTACAAGATTAGATTTAGCATTCGAGTTTACAGATGTCAATAGGTACGAGTGTATGTGTGAGTGATACAATATGTGGACTATGTAATGCATGTCTATTCGAAAACAAGGATGCGAAATAGATGAAAGAATCAATGAACCGGAATAGCTAATGAAACCTGAACCCATTAGGTGCGCTGCGATAGGCAGATGGAGAGTCGAAAATGAAAGCATCAAGCTCTGAATCAGTGTCTGGATCTGAAGAGTCATCGTCGGAGTCATCATCAGAGGTATTATGAATACCCCCGATGCGGAACACATCGACGAATGGAGTCTGTGGGGTGTCCGAAATGGTATCCGAAGCGGTGGATTTGGCGAGAATTGCAGCGACGCGTGCCTCCAATCGTCGATTTGGAGGAGGCAAGGGAACTGCGGTTTTAGACGGCTCATCGTCTTGAAAGAAGCTAGTAAGTTCGTGAAGATCTTTCACTAAACCGCCCAAGTCATCTTCTTCTGGCTTGAGGGAAGCCAATGCCTCGATTTCTGGTTCGAAATCGATACGAGAGGGCCGTACCGTAAACGAGCACGTTTCAATTACGCTTACGATGTTCCGGCGGGATGTGTCCCGAAGTTCGTCGGCTTTAACAATACACCATCCTGATTCTTCTGGAATGCCGAAAATTGTGGCTATCGAAGCAGGGTCCTTTTCGGCCGGTTGCAGAAGTCTCTGGGCTTGCATGCTCATGCGCAGGACGTGCTTAGCGGCCAAGCCTCCAGACATCGTCATCGGTTCCTCTAGGACTTCCAAAGCGTTTGGAGCAAGATCCGTATCCAACAAGCGTAGTAAGGGCATGAGTAACTCGGATCCCAATAGCTCGAATGGATTTCTCGTTTCCCGATGTTGGAAAAGGACTTTCAGTACTTGTAATGCCTGAATTCGAAGCCATCGCTCGCGATTAAGGACCAAACCCAGAAGCAACGTCACGATCTCAGTCCAGTGATCTGAGCCGTAATGTTCTCGGAGACTGCTCACAGATTGTCGCAGGAAGTCGTCTCGTGTGCGGAAGTGGCCTTTGGCGAAGGACGTCATAATTTTCTGGATGCTTTGTCGCCCTTCTGCGATTGCCAAGGTACTTATGTTCCCAGCAAAGGCCTTAAGCTCTTCCTCTGGCTTGTCTGACGCCATGGCTTGAAGGCACCAAGGTAAAGATAGGGTGTACAGGTCACGTACTCGGCCGTTCGAAGGATCGACGAGTCGCTTGTCCTGCACAGCAGCCAAAGTCTGGAGAATTTTGAGGGTTTTTGCGGATGTTTTCGATGAACGGAGGCCCTTCAAAAGACCTGATTGCAAGGAAGAAGACCCTCGCCAATTTTTGGGTTGCTGAGCAAGAAGAAGCTCCACGGTATCTTGGTCATCTAGGTCCACCTTAGTGAGCAGGGATTCTACTAGAGTAAGAACCTGCGAGAATTCTTCCTCGATTGCGGTCGAAAGACAGGCGCATGTACACCAGAAGACTTGTGGGAGAGAAGTCCAATCGATGTCGCCGATCGTGAGCTGAGCATTCAGGGTCTGAAGGAGTTCGGAAGTGAAGCTCTGAAGATTTTCGTCTTCGGGGGCGGAAATGGTGTTTGACAAACGTCCGAGAAGGCTTGCTATGTCTCGCTGAAGGACTTTCGGCATCAGGGCTCTGAAGATTTGCAAGGAGCGGAACGCAGTGGCACGAATGGAGCAAGCAGTTCCCCACGTAATTGCCAGCTTTCCCCAATCATCTACTAGCTTGGGTGACAGGGGTACCAGAAGTTCAAGGACACGGGTAGAAAGTGATTTCATCTTGGTTTCTACCTCCAAGCCAGATTCATCATCCTTCCAGTACATCTCCTCCGCATCTTTTTCTAGCTGATCGATGAGTTTCTTGATGCCCATACGACCTGGGTTGGCTGAGCGCTCTACCAGTTCGTCATATCCTGGAGCCCACGACCTAAGGCATTGGAAAAGCATCCGTTGGGCCCTCTGTCGAACGTATGTAATGCGATGATCGAGATGGGTAAATAAAGCGTGAAGCAATGTTGGCAGTGCGCCATTCCGCTCCCAGCAACGTTGTATCGACACATCGACCAGAAACAGCCAAGCAAACTGAGCCGACCCCAATGTCAATCGTGGCTCTCCCGCAAAGAGGGCGTCCAAGTTCTCCCACAACTCCAAATCATGTGCATCCGGGAACGTAAGCTTGTGCTCTATTGTTGGAAGCATGCGAGCAGGCTCTATAACGGAGCACAACTCGTCAAAGATTTGACGGGTAATTGACGTTTGGCACAGGCATGCAACTATGTTGGCGGCACAGTTGACGTAAATCGTGCTCCCAACTTTATGAGAATGTTCCAACAAAAACCTGACGGTGGCATGTCCGTTCGCAGGATAGGATGATTCAACAAGCTTTTTCCAAAGAACAAGGATTTGTTCCGCATGGGTATGTCCGTATCGTAGAGTCAATAAAACAAGATGATAGAGTGAGGAGAGGGCACCAGGTAACCAATTCGATCGATCCTCTGGCATAAGTTGAATGTTTGGAATCCAAAACTCTAGACTTTGAAGGATAAGGATGGTGACATTGGTCGAGGCTGCTACTTCTGGGAGCTGTGGCAGCCACCAGGCGAACTGCGTCAAAATGGCGATGGCTTGATCGGGGTGTTCTCCAGACAAGGAGTCGGAGATCATGCGATGAGCATGGACAAATGTACTTGACGCACAACTGCCTACAGTTGCCTCGAAGTTCCAAAGTGGAAGAAGGCCTGAACATTGCTGATGAACAGCCTCTAGCATATCGAAGGCACGCCGACGAATTTCGAGTGCAGGATGGCGCAGATTAGACAACCCAAGACACACCACCTGAGCGAAAGTAAATCCATGGATAGGAATGGTGCAAATGATTTCGGAAATGACTTCAAAGAATCGGCCATTGCACGTATCAGTTTCGTCTGTTAAAACCACGGCTCGCTTTATGGATTCCTTTAGCAGCACTTCATCTAGCACACTAGATGACAGAAGCGATCTCAGGGCTTTCCTACAAGGGTAAATGTGTTGAGTGCGTGCAACCGAAAAAGTATATATTTTACTCACTTTCCTCGCGCTTGGGTCGGTAGATGCGAGGAGGAAAGTATACCACTCAGCCGTTCAAGCACAAAAATAGGAGTTAAAGGCTTGAGGTATTCAGGGGATGCAGTGCGTTCCGCAGTCGGAGAACCAGATGACATGTCAGGTGGGAAAAAGGCTTTTTGCTAAAATTCGTATTTGAATATCATTGAGTTGCATGAACCATGGAAGGACATACACAAAGAGAGGCGAGGGCACCGGCAGCTGCTTGTGATAGCATCGTCGTCTCAGTCTTGAACCTTTCCAGAGCGGATGTGGATTCAGGCTGAGGAACGGACGCTGCTGCCGCTCTCTGCATCAGCACTTGTCGTTGTTTTAAGTTTTCTGCTTGAGGTCCAAGCTGACACCACTCTTCGCACAGGCGATAGAGGGTCAAGTGCATATTAAACGGAATAAATCGATCAGAATCTTTCAAGGCCGCCAAACCATCGAAAAGTCGCTCCACCGTCCCACAAAAGTAACGTCGTAAACGATGAAGAGTGAAGTTGTCGCGCATCTCAGGGGCCGTAAGGAAGGACTGCGTTGTGCGAACAAATTTAAGGATGTTGGCAAGAGCCGCTTGCCGCCCTGCTGAGCGCTGCAATTGCAGATAAGGTGCGGTGAGGTAGTAAATCCGAGCCACAGCTGAATGAAGGCGCTCCTGTCGGCGGGTACGCTCCGTAAGGAGAGAAGAGCCCGGTTTTGACCTAGCATCGTCGTGGAATTGACGATTAGCGAGGATGCCGACGTTTTGTTCAATAGCTGACGAGGGTCCAGATTTAGCTCGAGGGTCGTCATAAAATTGGCGCCCCGCAAGAAGGCTCAAATCTTCCAGAAGCTGAGGATACGCATTGGGCGGGAAAACACTGATGCATACAACAGCTGCATCGCGAAACCGAGTGTACTCCGAGTCTAGGAAGGGGGTCAAATACCTGAACAACCCCCGAGTGGTGGATAGTCTCTCCCGTTCGAAACTCGCATCTGACGGCGCCCGAGTGTGCTCTCGCCCTAAAGATGTAAGTGCAGGTCGATGTGCCTCCGAAAAGGACGCCGTAGCACAAAGGATTTTGACCCACAGACGCCACTGGTCAACCAATGGCTTATTTGCCATCGTCGCATCCTTATCGGTTGAAGCCTGGCGGTTCGGAATGCCAATAGGAACACGAGTGCTCAAACCAGCGAGAGGGGATATAGTGGGGTGAACCCGGGATACAGCAGCCATCACGCTTTCGCGGAAAGGGCCCATCGGAGAGCCGAGGTCCATACATCTCTGAAGGAAAGCCGGATAGATGAAGTGCCACAGCTTGCGGTCGCGTTCGTTAGTACTATCCGCAATGCGCAAGGGAACGTCAACACGTTTTGAATCGCGCCATTGTTGCAACCGCAGGATCTCTGCTTCTTCAAGCAAATCATCGAACCCATGGAGGTACGTCTTCTCGATCCCATTCCCATGCAAATAGTCAACGAGGAGCATGGCCCTCCCCGAACCCATAGAAGACCGCACATGCTCCGCCAAGAGGCCTAAAAGCCTGCCGACTTTTACACCAGTCGTATGGATCGCTCGAGCCTCATGTGAAAGGAGAAACAAGGCCGCTCCCTCGATCTCCGCGCACCTATCCATCACAGATTGTTGTTCCTCCCCGGGCAAGGAGCCTATACTTTGCTGCAAAAGGCCGCGTATCCAGCTATCAACGAGGGAAGCCCATAGGTCAAGGACCTGGGAAGATTCCACCAACAGTCGCACAGGTGTCCCTTCCTTCAAAATGCATTTAGAACTAAACAAAAACTTTGTAAAGGTCGACAGGACCATGAGTGCATGTGTGCGATCGGCCATGAAGCGCTTCAAAGCCTGGGAGGCGGTATCAGCCAACGCTGGATCGACGTGGACAATGCCCCGCAATAGCATAACGAGCGCTTCCTCCAATGGGATCGTAGGATGAAGCAGCCGTGGCCAGGACTGGAAACACACTTGCAGTATGTAAACCGGGGCAGTTAAGGTATTAGGATATGCGATCAAATACCCATCCGTATGCCTGCGTATGGTGAAGTTATGCGCCTCTTCATAAGCAAGGTTAAGACGAGCATGGGACCACTGGTCTTCGAAGACGGACATGGACCCGATCACGTTGAAACAATGCTTAGCGATGACAGCCAAGGTGGTTCCACAGCGTTCGAAAAAGTCCTTCATGCCCGTCTTCGACAGGAGGGATGGTGGCACAAATTCTGAAGAGGACGGATAATCGCTCCATGCAGGGATTGATGAAAAGTCGGTGCTGGACGGCCACGTAGGTGCAACCGATTCCTTTTCTATAACATGGAGTGAGAGGAGAATGGCTTGCACAGCAACAGCAATTCGTTCCGGAGATATGACGTTCCCTATGTTCACAGATGCCTGCTGTTGCAAAGTGGGAACCGAGGCTTCCTGAAGAAGCTCCAAGCATAACTCTCGACCAAAGTCGAAATGTCGAGAGAGAATAAAGTGAACCGTGTATATGAAGGGTTCAAGACGGTCATCACTGGGAAAGATAGTGAGACGATTGGCAGGGAAGAAGTGCTTCAATAACGAGTCGAGTTTTGCCGTCGTCGCAGAAAGTGATTCTTGACAACGATACAGATACGTCCATATCAATCGCATAACTCCATTCATGATTGTCATTCTCATCGGCTTTTCCTATTTCACACCTTCAGAACAAGGCGAGGTACCAAAAAGGACTTTGGGTGCTTTACCTTGAGTTTTGAACAGGCAGACTCAAAGCAAGCCGTCCAATTCTTCAAGAAATATCCCTGAGGAGCCACACACATGCTCGTGATGGCCAAAGGAAAGGCTACTGGCCAATAGCGCGGTTTCGACATCATTTCACGGGCTTTTGGGTATATGAGCTCGATTGCCTTTGCCCACTCAGGATTGTTGGTCTCGGCTTGTGCGGTCTATCCAAGGCATTAGATTGAATGATGCTTAACTTCCAAGTTTTTACACACCTTTCCGATAGGGTGTAGAATATGCGTCAACGTCTCAGCGAAAACGGTCTTCAAGCGTAGACCATGAGCATTCCCAAACGACTTGGACAGCGACTCCATAAACTCGGCACCCTCTTCAAAAGACTCGGGAGGCCACACCTGATTGATATATGAGCTTTGAAACTGATTTCACTCAGCCAGTAATTATCTACCTTGATTTGAATGTGCTTCAAACCCCGAACAAGGTTTTCGTATTTCATATCAAGGTCCTTTGGTACCTGCCCTTGAGCAACGGGTCCCAACTCGGCCAAAAAACGGTCTGTAACACTCATGAAACTGAATGGGTTTGTTCAGAATTCGCCTCACTAACCTCTAAGATACATCACTCACCGAACATTCGCAATGTGTCCAAGAAGCGTGGCATATAAATCGGCATTGGCCCGGTGATTAGCCGACTGAATAAGAAGTTTCAAATCTGGTTTCCTGAACTGCTCAAAGGTGGTTTCTTCTAAATTATAACCCATAGCTTCGCTAAGCGCGTCCTTCGAGATCGACTGCATGACGGCGATAAGGGCTCTGCACATGATGTAAATGGCAACCAAAGATTTCCTTTCGTGCAGTAAACCAGGGACTTCGCTGTAGCGTATTGTCGGCATCAAAGCGGACGGCACCGTTGGGTGAAACTGAATAATCTCTGCGCTAGCCTCCTCGTTTTGACCACGCCGCCACCGCATAATCGAGTCCAGCACAGGTTTAGCATTTCGTTGCGCTATCTTCCCGAGCGATTCGAGGGTCTCATCAAATTTAGCATCAACGCCAGGACCTGCAAGATCAGAGAGTAGAAGTGGCTCCTGATCCTAGCGGGACTTCAGCCTGGAATTCACGTGGTGATAAAGTGCACATACAAGTGGTTGCCGTAAAAAGGTCTCAATATTGCTATCGGCAATTGTGGCAAATCTCATGAAAACAGCGTGAAGGGCGTAATCAGATGGTGTTTTGGGATCTACAACAATCTTGTCCTCTTCATAATCAGTCGGAGGTGTATCACTTCGTATGTTTTGTCCAAATCCGTTGGGAACACGAGGAACGGGCGGGGGTGAAGCGGAATATCCGTGACCGAGGTCACTGCCACCGTCTGACGCGTGGAATATTGAACCAGTCTGAGAGTGTTGCGACCTGCCATGCTGTTTGTATCTAGACCCCCTTGAACTCGGTGTTGGTGGTCGAAATGGAGGGCTTGCGGTATTGTTAAGGCTACGAGAACCATTCGGGGTCTGGTTGAGAGAGGATGTCGATCGATTGAACGGGTTCTTAAGCGCCGGATATGGGTGGTGGTCAAGATATGGTACAGGAGGAGTGTCGTGATTGTTCTTTCCACTCTTGAACGCGTTCCGAATCGACGCAAACGAAGGCTTTTTCGAAAACGCACTTGTTGTGGTAGCTATCGAAGATTGCGAAGAATGAAACGGTTTACTAGTGTATCGCGTCGTTACTGAGTGTGTAGAGTCCTCGGACGCCACAGAATCCATTCGAGAATGCGACGGAAAGAAGCTGCGTTCGCCTCGGTCTGCGAGCGGTGTCATCTGCGTTGGTGAAGCTTGCCCCGAACTGCCAAAGGCGCCTCCAAAGCCAAACGCCGACGCCGCTGGGCGTCCAAAGAGTGTGGCTGTCGTACTCGGCCCACCGAAGTCATCGTCGTCAAAATCTAAGTAAGCTCAGCACAGAAGCATTTGAACGACAAGAAACATACCCGGAATCGTGATCTGTATTCCTTCAACCATTTCGCAGAATCCAATGGCCAGCCACAAATCCAAGGTAAGTACAGGTTTCCGGAAACGAGTACGACGAAATTTGAAGGAACAGTGCACGAAACCAGCACCAAACAGCAGTCAAACGCCTAAATTCCAGTTTCCAGGGAAATAGTTTGCTTCCGCCGCCGTTGATCAACACAGCCAAGCGTGACCTTACTTCCACTTTCCCACGGCCCCATTTGGGGTCCTCGAACGCGCGTCGCGCTGTATTTCGAAATTTCATCTACCTTGGCTGCTTATGACGAACCCTACTGAGTTTGCAATCTCCGTCAAGTCAGAGGACCCAAAGAAGAAGGAGAAAAAGAAGGACGAGAAGGACAGGGAGGAAGGGTCTTCCAAGTTGGTGAAGGATGGCAAACCCAAGGAAGGTGCTAAGGAGGAAGAGGGCGAAGATCTGGTGAGAACCTGTTCGTCTTTGGCCGCAATTTTAGCTTCCTAATACTTTCTCAAGTCAGAGGAGGATCTTCAGCTCAAAAACGAATTAGAGATGCTCGTAGAACGCCTGAAAGTATGTCCAATTAACTATAGTCCGACATACTTTTGTTGATCCCTTGCGCCACAAGGAATCTAACACAGGGCTCTATCGGCCTGCTTTAGAGACGTTACGGACACTTATAAGGACGTCAACTTCGTCGATGACATCCGTACCCAAACCCCTGAAATTCTTACGCCCTCATTATCCTGACCTTCAAGCACTGTACGAAACATGGCCTATATCGGAAGACAAGGTAAGAGCAGAAAACTCTGTAAAGACGCGAAACTCAAAAATTCAATCAGAGTCTCTTTGCTGATATTCTTTCCGTCCTCGCTATGACATATTCCGACACCCAACCACGCGGCACACTCAAATATCGCCTTCTTTCAGCCTCACTACGACCAGCGGATTCACCCCTCGCCGATCCTGGGACATGGGGACACGAGTACGTCCGCCACCTAGCGGCCGAGCTGGGTGACGAGTACACAATACGAGAACAGGAGAGCGAAACCCAGATTCCTGGATCGATCGAGGACCTTCGCTCGCTTGCAAAGCAATGCGCCGTTTTCTTGCTTGGCCATAACGCTGAACCAGATGCGGTCGATCTGTTGGAAGAAATGGAGATTATTAAGGATATTGTCACGCTCGTCGATGATAATACTTACGGTCGCGTGTGTCAATACATGATCAGGTATGTAGCTTCGTTGATATCTGGTTCGAACGCTAAATGATTTTGCAGAATGGTCAACCTCCTTCCTCCCCCAGACGATCTGTCTTTCCTCACTACAGCTCACGCCATTTATGTACAACATCAGAAATTCCCCGAAGCCCTGTCCCTCGCGATTCGCCTCGGGAATCCCCAGTTGATTCGAGAGGACTTCAATGCTGCTGGAAACCCGTAAGTCACACTTTTAATTTTGTTCTTTTCCAACTTTCTTACAAGATTCGCAGACTCATGAAACGACAACTTGCTTTCCTCCTTGCACGTGCTCAAATCCCAATCGAATGGCTACACCCACCCTCAGAAGAAGACGCGGACGGCGATGCCGATGTCGACTTCCAGGAAGAACTACCTGAAGACCTCCTGGAATGTTTGAGCAACAGCAGACTCAGTGCCCATTTCAGGGAATTCGGGAAAGAGCTTGGGGTTGCTGATGCAAAGAGCCTGGAAGATGTCTACAAGTCCCACTTGGAGAACACAAGTCAGAACTTTGTTAAACTTGCCCAAACATTATATTGACTGATAAAAAAAACTTTTTCGTAGGGACAGGAGCGATGTCCAACGTCGATTCTGCGCGTGGAAACTTGGCCGGCACCTTTGTCAACGCTTTTGTGAACGCTGGATTCGGGAACGACAAGCTTATGGTAGAAGCGGACGAAGGCAACAGTTGGATTTACAAGAACAAAGATCACGGTAAGCTTCAACCAACATTCGCTTTCTTTGCACTCCTGAATTTTCCTCCAGGCATGATGAGCGCTGCTGCATCCCTTGGTCTGAGTTTACTTTGGGACACAGACGTCGGTCTCAGCCACGTCGACAAGTACACATACTCGGCCGAAGAATATATCAAAGCAGGTGCCCTCTTCGCGACTGGTATACTAAACTGCGGCGTTCGTACAGAAGCCGACGCAGCACTCGCTCTCCTCGGTGAATTCACTGAAAATAAATCCGTGCCTCTGAAAACGAGCGCAATCATGGGTCTGGGCCTAGCATATGCTGGGTCCCATCGCGAAGATCTCATCCTTCTCCTCCTCCCCCATGTTGCGGATGAATCAGTATCGATGGAGATCGCCAGTTTAGCTGCGCTCGCTCTCGGCTTTATCTTTGTTGGAAGTGAGAATGGAGATGTCACGGGCACTATCTTGCAGACCCTCATGGAGAAGGCTGAACGCGAAGATAAGTCACTCGATGAGAAGTGGGCAAGATTCATGGCGCTTGGCCTTGGTCTATTGTATCTCGGTATGTTAATTATTCAGACCTGAAGCTTCAAGGTACTGATTATATCATGAATAGGCCTTCAAGATTCATCTGACGCTACCATTGAGACACTAAAAGTGATCGACCATCCGATTTCGAAGACCGCACAAATCATAGTTGAGGCGTGCGCCTTTGCCGGAACTGGCAATGTGTTGAAGGTCCAGGCGATGCTGCACCACTGCGACGAACATATCGATGTGTCAGGGGCAGATAAAGACAAAAAGAAGGACGAAGACAAGAAGGATAATAAGGACGAAAAGAAGGAGGAGACGAAGGAGAAGCGCGATGATACCTTCCAGTCATTCGCCGTCTTAGCCGTTGCTTTGATTGCCATGGGTGAAGACATTGGTGCCGAAATGTCGCTCAGGCAATTCAATCATCTCGTATGTGCCTCAGTCATCATCACCGCTGTCAAACTGATGACTTCCCTGTAGATGCAATACGGCGAGGTCAACATTCGCAAAGCAGTACCCCTCGCCATCGGCCTTGTCAGCACATCGAACCCGCAGCTTCCAATCCTCGACACCCTTTCAAAGTACAGTCACGACAACGACCTTGGCGTCGCACTAAACGCCATCTTTGCCATGGGTCTCGTTGGCGCAGGCACCAACAACGCACGTCTAGCACAGATGCTGCGTCAGCTTGCAGGATACTACTATAAGGAACCTGACTGTTTGTTCATGGTTCGCATCGCACAGGGTTTGGTACACATGGGCAAAGGTACTATCGGCCTCAACCCATTCTTCTGTGATCGCGGTATCATGAGCCGCCCTGCCGTGGCTGGTCTTCTGGCAACCATTACAGCATTTACAGATGCAAAAGGATGTGCGTTTGTAGTTTCACATGTTGGTGCTATATGGTTACTGATTCGATTCGTTAGTTGTTTTGGATAAGTACCATTGGATGCTGTACTTCCTGGTCACTGCCATGTACCCTCGGTTCCTCATCACTCTGGATGAAGAACTCAATAATCTTCCCGTTACTGTGCGCGTTGGCCAGGTATGTATTCGTTTCCTTTCGCCGGAAAGAACCAATCTGATGTTTCATTTAGGCGGTCGATGTTGTAGGTCAGGCAGGCAAACCCAGGACTATCTCAGGCTTCCAGACACATCAGACGCCGGTACGGTTAGGTACGACGGAGAGGTCCGAGCTTGCGACAGAAGAATTCATTCCCTATGCGCATGTTCTGGAAGGCTTCGTCATTCTGAAGAAGAATCCAGGTTGGGAGACGGAAGACAAAATGGATGTGTTTTCGTAGAGACAAGCAATTATAATTTTTCTATTTTCCATTTTAAGCGTTACAATATAAGGAAGTTGATGATTAGTTCTTGAACATCCAAACGGGAAAGCACATTATGCTAAATAAAGTACATGCAGTAAGGTACTCCAACAACGGGAGGAGCGTAAGTATATTAGGTAGACATGTAGATTTAACGTTTAACTTAAAGGTGCTCAAGGACTACCTCCATGACTGGCGGATTCGTGCCGCACACCTCTGCATATCTTCCCGATTAGCTGCAAAAGCCGCACACTTAGCAAGGTATTCACAGTAGAAAGCCTCTGCACTTACCGAAAATTAACGCCGGGCCCCATGCGCTTAAAATGAGCGCAACATGCTGAGTTCCGAAAGGTGACGGGGGAGAATGATGTCTTGCAATGTCGATGACCGTTGACAGTGAGGCAAGGCTTAAGCCTGCGGAAAATATACTGTGGATGCCAATCAGTATAATCAGACGCCGTGACTTGGAAAAGGCCATACATTTGGCAGAAGATCACACGATAAATATCTGGAGAGAGTGTTGGAATTGGCTGGCGTGGTCTTCGTCCCATACCTGCAATATCATGTGAGTCAGTGTGCAAAACATAAGGGATCATTGGGAACTCCAAACCTACCATATCGTCGAGATGCTGGGGCTTGATTGCTTGATTCTGAGTTGCCATAGCTCATAACAAGCTCAATATCCCCCTTTCCATAGCCAAACTTTGGATCGTCATCATCGTCGTTCCACGAATGTCTATCCACCTTATCGATATCATCCAACCCAGATGGATGTATCCCCTGTGGAATGTCCCAGTCGTCTTTAGATGGATCCACTTTAGAATCGCTCCCATCACCATCCACAGGTGCTGTACCCCTATCGCGCTTAGCAAAAGTGGGGAAAGCAGAAAGCCGTGAAGCTTCAGAGCTCGACGAGAGGCGGCCGAGTACTGTTTGTATAGAAAATTCATTGGATTCCCTGTTGGCATCTAAAGAACCGGAGCTTTGTCGAGATGATGTGGGACGTGTTGAGTCCATGAGCGTTTTGGGGCCAGTCTTGGAACGTTGTGCTTGCGGAGTGAAGCCATCTGGGATTTGCGTGCCAGGATCCCGAGATCGCTCTATGTGTTTGTTGGTTTTGTGGATTCGTCTAATTGAGGTAATGGAGAAGAAAAGACAAGGGAGTGAAAGCAGCCATGGGGTGCCAGCATAGCTCAAGAACCGTAACCTAGACAGAAATATTTAGATGGAATGCCATCGTCTAGTCAAGTTTTCATATTACTCACCAGGTTGGGTCGCTGTAATCACAGTGTAGGTCATCACTTCTACCACGGTGATCAAATCGGAAAGTCATGACAATCTGGAGAGCGGAGGCCAAGAGTGGAAATACGATAAGGCTCCAGATAAATACAGGACGCCAGGCCATGATACTGTGCACATTTCCGTTAGGTGGGATCGACACTAATAATGGTAATTCTCGCACCCTTGTCGTCCGGTCTTCCATATCTTTGGTTTGTACGATGCATAGGTGGTGGCCATGGAAAATGTAGCTGCTGTTCCTGTCATGAAGAACACCCCAAGACCCATAAGGAAAGACTGGGCTAAAATACGGGAATTAGACACACAAACTATTGACGAGTGGTGTAACTGAATCATCTCTTACCTACACAGAAACTGTAGGGCATTAGGAAAGGATTCATTTTGTAAATCATGCCTAAAAAAAGTCAGACGTTGCTGAATGAGATTAGAAAAAGGGCTCACCCAAGCAAAATATCCCCTGTACTAAGGTGCAACCAACGCAATACATCAATGGCCAGAATGTCCCGACATTGCGACAAAAACATATGAGAAAAATCCAGCAGCTTGCAAGGCCTACGATACATCGAGTAATGAGTAATGAGCATGGAGAGAGAAAAGCGGTTTCGAAGATATCCTTGCTCACCACTTATCGATAGGCTGAACCACACGGCCCTGAGGCTAAAGGGAAGCATTTCGGCAGGAGACGAACGTCTGTCTGGGTTGTGGCCTTGAACAGCCTACGAACTTTGTGGTCGAAGTCCAAACCAGAGTTCAGGCTGAAAAGCACCTCAAAGAGGGGCCTCCTCCCACAACTGGAGAATCAAGGGTTGGCTGGTCATGGGACATATATACTTGCCAATATCTTGACGACAGTACAAAGCCGTTCCTCCGAGCCATCAAAACTTGTCTGTCCCGGCCTCTAGATCAACCGTATTCGTGGGAGAACTTAGGCACTGAGCTAACTCAAAAAGGGCACAGATGGAATGAGACGCCTTAAGAGTCACATGGAAGACCCTTCTTTCCCATGAGTGCGGCAACACATTTTACAATTTGCGAGGACTAAACTTTTCTTAGCAGGTACTAGACACGTCAGCCGGTTGCTACGTACGTAGACCCAGCTGGGATTGTTATCAATGTGATAAACCTCGATAACTTTATATATACACCTCACAAGAGATGTATCTATCGAAGGGGGAACCTGTGATTCACGAATCACAAGTTCTTTGAGCATACATCGAAAGGATCTCATTATGGCAACCGTCACATCGCCGCCGATTTAATCGACCCTGTCAGTCTGAAAGAGATGCATGTCTCCACTGGCATGCGCCACATTCTCCGGGGATCAGCCGAGATGGCCGAGATGAACAATTGAGGTTTAGCTCTCCTGAGTCCTCAAGGCATGGCTCACGGCATCTCAGGGTCATGCAAGGGATGCGCCTTCATTAGTGCGATTTTGCTTAACTTTATAAGTCTAAGTAAATACTGAACGAAATGAATCCCATCTTGAGCACATTGTATGTATGTGGACTGAGCTAGTGCTACGGTGCGAATTCTCATAAGTTAATGCACGCCTGCCGATGGCCAATTTATGCGGCCATCTTATGGTTCATTGCTCCGCCGTCGATTCTGACCCATTCGCGCCTCCATTTGTAGGGAGTTCCTGTTTCACTTTCTGGAAGACGTCTCTCGCGGTTTTCAACTCCCTTTCGACACCGTAGGCGATAAGCCATACGTCAACAGCGTTCACGAGTATGCGATATCCCTGCTGGATCCTCTCTGCCAGCTGATGTTCGTATGCGACACCGACAAGAGGCATCTTGTATTTCTCAGCAAGAGCATTGATGCGTGTCGTCATTTGTGCCATCTCTTCTTTGTTATCAGCGCCTAAATCAAGTTGCAAGTCGCCAAAGCCAATCACTATGATTTGAGTATTATTAGTATCTTTGATCGAAAGCAAAATAGATGCTTAAGCACATACTTATTCCATCGACGCCTGGAATCTGCATGATCTCTTCAAGATTTTCAACACCTTTACGACTCTCGATCTGAGGAATAATAGCGCAGTGTTCGCTTGCGACATCTAACCAAGTTTTGCCCTCTGGTGCAGTGTCTTGCATGCCGAAAATAACTGAGAATAACAGTATCGTCTCAGCACAAATTAAGCAGAATTCTGTAGAAACTAACCTGCAAAAGGTGGGAAGGATCGATGTCCATGCGGTGGGAAACGAGCGGCAGCAATGGAGGCCTTCACCTGCTCGACGGTCTCGGTGTGCGGAATAATGACTCCTCCGGCTCCTGTTAGACAAAACCTTCAGCACCAGTAGCACATGAGATCTTTGTCGTGCCCACCTGCATCGAGTGCCCATGCTATCCATTCATGAGAATGGTTGGGAACCCGCACAATTGGAATAATCTTTCCTTGAGAGTACATCTTTAATGTCTGGACCTGGAAAAAAGTCACGAAAGCCGATAAACATTTATCTCTGAATGTGCATACCACTTCGAGGAGCAGCGTTGGTGAATACGGTGTGTGTTCTGCATCAACCCACACCACATCAGAGCTAGTTGCCGCAAGGATCTTTGCATTCGCAACCGAAGGAATGCCTAGAACCGATCCAAAGAGGACGCTATCGTTCTCGACAGCGTCTTTCAACGCCTTGCGTAGATTGGGAGATTGTATCATGTTCATTGCACCGTAGCGCTCCATGTTTATCCGTTTGAGTAAGAGAAAGAGTAAGAAGAAGGGAAGTACAAGAAAGGTATGATGCCGCTTCTGTCGAGAGATAGCTCTTCTTATACCTGATCCAGCTATAGTGGTACCGATACTGTAGCACACGTAAGGATCAGTCTGGGAGCATCAGAGCCTTATGCAACAGCCCCTGGGGAGACGCGTCGCCGGCACATGCGTCATCCATAGGCTGGAATTTGTTAGCGCCTTGGAAAGCCCCATCCAGAAGAATGACATTGTCTGTAAGATATCGAAAATGAGATCTGCCGACTTCATGGCTGAAAACGACCACAGATGTCCACGTCCAGTCGTCCTAAACGTGCGCTTCTTCCCGTCTCAAAAATAGTGCAGCATTAGCTTGTCATCGTACGATTACCTTACTCACCCCAAGTACCGGAAGAGTGCATGGCTGCACATGGAGTTCTAGGAAGAGTTGAAACATGATCTGTAAGCATATGAAGAATCTGCCGAAATGACCGGCGCGTAATTCTGAGGAATGGGCGGTTCGAGTCGATGGCGGAGCTGTGCTTGTGCCAATTCGCGAACCTGAAACGACGCTCATGAATACATGAATACAAACCTGGTTGAGGCTCTATCCTAAGGCTCTAAACTCAATTTGTTAGCTGACACACTAGCGAAGGCGAAATTCTTCGACGAACGCGCGTACACATACTAAACTTAAATATGATCATACACAGATAGACGGCAGCTGATAAAGGGCAACATACTTTCGATCAGGGGTAATAAACACCGGATCACTGTGGAAGAGACAGCCGTATGACGCCGTTAAATGTATGTTCCACCCAACAACTGGTTTCTTCGTTTCATATGACCGATCTTGTCCGTAGATTGGTGTCTGGAAATAAGGCTCGATTCAAAGATGAAGTTCTAGACCTGGAACTCGGTACGAATGAATGATAAATATCAAATCCTCACGCAACATTAACGATTACATTGCGGGCAGATCTCGTGTATCTTACAGATCAAATAATAATCATGGGTTATCCTGCAGAAGGAGTTGAGGGCTTGTACCGAAATCGCCGTGAAGACGCGAAGAAGTTTCTCGAACACCGTCATAGGCAGAATTTCTGGGTCTTCAACTTCTGTCCAGTCCGGGAAAACTCCTACAGTGCAAGCCTGTTTGGCGGGCGTGTCAGCAGATATCCATTTCCCGACCACCAGTGCGTGTGCAAGTACGTCTATATGGAGTCTTATTCAAGCATAGATACAGTGCACCACCACTAGTATACATGCCCCTCGTAGCGCGTGAAACGAGAGCATGGTTAAGTGGCTCTCCCGACCGTGTAGCAGTCTTTCACTGTAAAGGTGTGTGCACTTCATTTGAAATAGAACACATTCAAAACGCGGCATAGCTGGCAAGGGAAGGTCGGGCACAATGGCCTGTACCTATCTCCTATCCCTCGACGACAAGCCCTCTGCTCCAAAACTCCAGCGCAGCTACAGTACCAAAGAGTGGGCCAAAGTGTGCGCTGAAGATGTCATGGGTGTAGTTCCAGGCGATGAGGAAATTAGCCCTAACTCACTTGTTGGGAATGAGCCCTCTTCGTCCACCTCAGAGGTTGCGGAGAATCAGCACCACACAGAATATCATTCAAGTGCGCTCAATACCATTCTGAACCTTCACACGTCACGTCGGATGAAACGTCCCGCATCGCCCAGTGAGAAAGCGAAACAAGGCGTAAGCATCCCCAGCCAACAACGTTGGCTATACTATTGGGCGCTCATGGTCTCGCATACCGCCCCTTCTAACATGGTGGCGATCCATCCTCTACCTAGTCGGAAAGTGCGACTGACGCAAATAACGCTGCGGATGCGGCCCACATCAGCTACGAAAGCCGGCCTTGCTCGTGCGGCAAGTGCCGTCCTAGAGCGAACAAAAGGTGCAAAGAACAAGACTGAAAACGGAAGGGCACATGTATGGGCCTCGTTAGCGCGGTACGACGACACCTTGATTGAGGAGTTGGAGAAGTGGGAACGTCGAACGCGAAATGGGAATGGGCATATAGGGGTCCGACGGCCGGGATCAGAACATACGGACGAAGAGGACTTGACAGATCTGTTCAGGACCGAAAAGTGGGATAAAGAGAAGATGGTGAAAACTTTCGCGCGAATGGGCGCATTAGGAGATGCAAAAATCGTGAAAGAGAAAGTAGAAGGCATGGTAATAACAAACTTCTTACCCTTTGTACTATTGTCATTAACAAAATGCGCCCTTCAGGATGAACCCGAGAAGATCTACGTGTATACGATGTCACCACTGACAAGCCAGAGATGGGACACATTGCGAAACAGCCTAGAAATGGCAGACAAGCCCAAACCAAATGACATCTACGGCCCCGCCTCGGAAACCAGTTCGCTCAATGATGTCACCCAAAACGCAAAGGAACGAGGCGTGGTACTCAACGCCGAGCGTGAGGTCCGCATCAAGCTTTACATGGAGCAGGTTTTCATGGGCTGGCTATGGCTTATCCCAACCTTTCACATGTCTTCCTCCGAGGGGACAACGAAGATAATTCTGAGGCGCAAAGAACTCGACTTCCCTCTAGGTCTTGGCAGCACCATTGTGGATGTGGAAATTGAGCTGGAGTGGGTTGCCAAGGCCAATGCTGAGGTAGTCCAGCCTCTTGTTAATGTTGAGGATAACGAGGAGACCAAAGTGGAATCAGCCGCATCCTGTCAAGGGAATGGCGCTTCCTCTTAACGCTGATACCATATACATACCAAGGTCATGTGAGTAGACGTTTCCATAACCAGCCCGCGATGGTTGACTCCTCTTCAGATACAAACACGCTGTACATATATATTATGATTCCTCCAAACTTCACCAAGTCTTCTTCCTAAGCTTTTCTCCATTTAGAGTTCAACATCCCTTGACAGTCATCGCATCAACACCTCACTTCTGATAAGTATATCTATCAACTCAGCCTATTCAAGGGGAATATAACAATAACTTACGAAACACTTCGCCGTTGCTGGCAGCACTGTATCTGCGGGTTGCAGGGAGCAGGGATAGACATCGGTGAAACAAGTTTGGTGTGTGATTGAAAGTTGCACAAGCGCAACGAGCAGAATGGTCGCACATGATTGTAGGACATTCATAATGAGTGGGGTTGCCAGCCGAAGTCGTGATTATATAGGCAGAACTATCACTCCTTTTCTCATGCCTTGTGTGGTGATTGACTGTTTGCTAAACAGCGCAACAGTCGGCGCCGCTGGGGCACATTTAGGAAACGGTTTGGATGATGGAAAGGTATGACGGGAGGGACCACATCGGTGACCGTCTTTGAGATCCGAATCTTGATGAATTGAACAGTAACGCTGAAGATATATAATAATTGTTCATGTACTCTTCGATGTTCAAGCGCAGAGAGTTACTATGCTACTACGACATACACCTCGAAGCGTTTATGTGTACGTCTAATCAACCACTGTAAGACGCCGATGCATCTCAGCTCGACTTGAGCTCCACCAAATACAATCCACTCACGTTAAGCACGTTTCACAGGCGGGGTATAACACCACTCTATGTTTCGGCAACTACCTGGAATAGGAGCCGTTTTTATGGTTGAGAGTTGCACGAGGGCGACGAATAAAATGGGAATTCTGGATTAGAATGCTTTCATGTTGGCCTGGCTGGTTACATTTCATATGGCAAGCATCCGTTATATAGGCAGGCCTCCATAGCAATCAATCCCTGCCGCTTCGTTGACATGCGGCTCGCCTAGGTCCAGTGCCACAGCATGAGTCATTGATAATGAGCGCTTCGAATACCCAGGGCAGAACCAAAGTCCTTGGAGACAATTGAAATCATTCGACGTATCTGAGCCAGTGGGCACTGGGGACTTCTTGACATTACTAAACAAGCCAAACAACGCGTCGCGGTCACGCGGCTCTTAATTTTCCTCAAGACGCGCCCCAGTTTAGATCCCATAAAATGCATTCATACTGAATAAGTAAGCATAATATATAGATGCGCAACTAAGTTGTACAATGATTTCATCTTGAACTGCATGTTTCATAATAGCAAATGCAATGCCTACAGATCCTGTCCCAGCGAACTGGTCAGGTCAACTTGGAGGATTTCAAATTTCAGTATGTCCGAAGTGGAAGGTATCAAGAGGCTTCTTCTGTCTCTTTCGACTGCGCTGCGTGAAGCTCGCGTTCTTGAGCAATATCTTCCTTAAGAGTAGGTAATTCGTTCTTGAGATCGATGGGCTTGCCTTCAGGCCACCGTTCTGTCGCCCAGTGGCGCAGAAAGACACTGCACTGTAAATACATAAACAGGTTAACAACCATAACAGTCAAGTCTTGGAGGAGTGGACGAACCTTCAAGTAACGCTTCGACCCGTATTTCTTGTATAGCGACTCATGCTGGACGGGTTCGAGGATATAGTTAATTAGAATGTTTGCCGTAGGCAACAACTCCGCCTCCGTGTAGGTCATGTAATGTTCCATGTTGGGAGTCTTTTGAGATGCATGTCAGAATCGAGTATACCCAAATATCAAGAAAGGGCTCACCCATGTTTCACGACCTAACACCAATCTTGCGATCCACATTGCCGCCGCCGCCAGTAGAGACGGGAGCGTACCGACAAGGCGCCACTCTAGGCATCCGATCTCAATCAAATATTTCCCGATGGTTCTTGCCTGCATGTCACAGTCATCGGCCTTGCTCCCCCGGCGCAGCCACCCCATAGGACCAGGGTAACGAAGGTTATAATCAAGCGTCTTGAGAATATATCGTTCAGCCTTGAGAATTTCATTGACGGTGTACTGCTCGTCCGCGAGGAAAGCAATTTCTGCCACGGATGGGGCATAGGTCTCTTCGTATTTAGCAGCGATAAAGAAAGCAGTAATTCCAACAAGTTGAAGCTTTGAAAGGGAGATGGAGCGAACGGAAAGAAAACGGTCGAGGATATTGGTGAAGAGGAACAGTGTTTCTTGAAGCAGGTTAAAGCGAGCATGTACTTGAAGGATCCAGTCAACCAAGATGCCGCGTTTGTCCCAGTCGAGTTCCCCCTGGCTAGCCATATATCCTGGATCAGGACGCGTTTGTAGCTAGGTGGGTCGGTTAGAGCGCGTGACTGATAATATGTAGGATGAAACCTACCTCAATTTCCTTGAGATAGACGCAGACTTCTGCAACATATTCGCTGACCATTGCTGGGTCATCCCAGTCCGCTGCATCGAGGTCATCCCAGGCCTTTGCCTCCGGTTCCTCGACCTCTTCCTTGAGGTCCACAAGGTCTTCAGCGATTTTATCAGCCTCAGCCTGCGAATCATCTTCTTTTCGACGAGCTGGAGCCTCCGTATGACGTCTTTTAGCAGCCCTGTCGCTGTCGACCTCCTCAACAGGTTTCGGTTCAGGCTTGCGGGTGAAGACGACGGGTCGGGTAGGTTGGGTGATAGCATTCGAAATGGTGGTCGCCTTGCTGGTAGTTGAGGTGACACTAGTGCTTCTTGAGGGCCTCTGGGTGACTATTCCCGCGATCGGGCGTATTGCGGCCCGCGGTTTCGCTACCACATCTCCCGCTGCCACCGCACCTTCTTTTTCCTTGCCTTTCCCTACATCCTTCGTCTTCCTGTTGTTGTTCGACACTCCAGTAACCTCCACGAGAGCCTCCCGCTTTCTTTTGCCAACAACTTTTTCGTCGCCTATCTTGGGTTTGCTAGACAATGGAGCGGCCGCCGCGGTCTGACGAGCCGTTGGTGCATCGGAGCTACCAACCTTTGAACGCGTCACAAGTCGAGAAGGACGAGCATTTGCATTTTCGCTATCCTTTGCAGTGTTTCGCACGATGCGAGTAGTACGACGTAGCTACCGAATAGATGAGCACCCTGAACCATCACTAAGGACGAAATTCAAGAAAAACTTACTGGAATGTTGGACATAGCTTGTTAGAGCTCTTAATGTCAATGATGAGAGAGCGTAGAGTTAAGATTAGAGGATGAATGGGGGTGTCGCGAGCGTAAGAGATTGACAGGACAAGGCCAGCCCAAATGATCCCAAATTCTTGACAAAACAAAACACCACCAAATATTAGAAACGCGTTGAGTCACGCGGAAACGCGTCGCGTCGACGTGATTAATTAGTGACGCGCTCAGAGTTATGAATCGAGAACTTTCCGTTCATACTTTATTTTAAGACTGGACAAGATTAAATATATATAGACCTACCTAGCGCCTGTGCGTACTATGGACCATGTTCGGCTCGGGTGCACGCGATGTGTCAAAAGCAGAAAAAAGGTATTACTCGCTGTGTTTTCCTCAGTCGCAGGACAGATCGATAAGGCAGAAAACTGACGCCGTTAAAATGGCTAATATGGTTCTCGCGAACCTGATATGGCCTTCGGTTTATTATAACTTTCCATGGCGCCAGACCAGTAGTATTGGTCAAGCTCAAACCCAAGACCAAGGCTGTTCCCAGGAAATTGAGCCTCGGTATAATCAAGTAAGATAAACTTTTACGGTAGATGCTGAAGGGTCTCTACATCACTGTAAGTTCCGTTATTCAGAACCATCTAGAACCTAATGGTGTCAGTGATTTTACAAAAGAGCAGTTGTACAGGTACTTGACAAAAGATTGCAAGATCGCCAGCAGTAGAGAATAGGCATGACTAGAACCCCGTCCAGGCTCCAACCATTGTCATCGTTTATGCAACGTCTTCGATGCCTTTGAATCGTTTGTAGTTGCATCAGGCTCGTTATATGAACCCTGTTCTGGGTCAGATTCAGTCGAAGTGCGTCGCCGAGCGAAGGGCAAATCGTAGACAGCGAAAGGAAGAAACAACACGCGAGTTACTTGCAAATGAATGAAAGCGTATTTTTATGCATGTACCGATATTCAGAGGGGGCGGAGAGTAATATGCGCAGTGGTGTGGTGCTGCAGTTATGACGAAAGTTTCCGCGGTTTTTGGAATGACTTCGGCAAAGATTATTATTAGATGTCAGATGATTGGAACTTCTGATTTCACAAAGATAACGCCTTTTCTCAGTATCACTCACCCCCTACTTATTTTATTTTCTCAAGTGGGCCGCGCCATGTCATTGATTAACATGGGAAATAGAAGATCTGAGCAATGATAATGACATAAGAGCCTCTTCCTTATCTTGATGTCCAATTTCGGCGAGATAGGATTGCCGCGATGAAGATTTCTGTAACCATTTCGATTCCGTTCCCTATACTTCCCCATGGCCATGGCGCCCACACTTGAATCGTATCGAATAGACCTGATAGAGAAGGCGATGTCCGTAGATGCCCTGAAATTTGGGACATTTACGCTCAAATCTGGCCGGTTCATTCACTTCTGCCTCATCACTATTCTAATCTCATCAATTAAACTTAGTATCTCCCCTTACTTTTCAACGCTGGTCTCCTCTGGACGGGGGCCATTCTCGCGTCTCTCTCTCGAACGCTTATGCCTTCACCATTGCCGGTGCCCTTTCATCGACTTCGAATCCCCTACCTCAATTCGATGTTCTTTTTGGCCCTGGATACAAGGGCATCCCCTTTGCCGCGACCACTGTCCTCGTCCTTCATACAAAGCACAACATTGATGTTAGCTTTGCATACGATCGTAAAGAAGCAAAAGATCACGGTGAAGGCAGTGTGATGGTCGGTGTTCCTGTTGTGGGCAAACGCGTAGTTATCCTCGACGACGTTATGACCAGTGGAAAAGCTGTTCGTCAGGCAATTGAGACTATATGCAAGACCGGAGGAGAGGTGGTAGGTGTCGTTCAAGCCCTTGATCGTGAGGAGGTTGGTCAGGATGGAGTCAGCAGCACCGTTCATGAGGTCGAGGGACTGGTGGGCGTTGGCCGTGTCAAGGCCATTTTAAGGGTGTGCAATTTGCTCGCCTGGTTAGAGACAAATTGCATGCAGAAGGAGTTGGAGAGTATGCGGGAATATTGGCAAACGTATGGGCTCAAATAGAGGCCGATTATCTCGAATATATTGTTCTTGAATTCGTGGCATATGAACTGTTACGACGGACAAGTCGAGATCTTGCAATATGCAATATAAGCTTCAAGTATGGCAGCGCCGGCATTTGCATTATCATTGAATTGGTGGAAAACGTCTGAATGAATTCATCCATTCGGCTATTTCCCCCCAATCTCTGTCCTTCAACGATGACCAGACGTGCTACATTCACTTGCAATTTGACCCGAGGCCTCTGTACTCTGGCACACATTTACCTATGATCAGTGGGAACATCGATCTCGTTGCTTAGCTCCACCGTATTAAACCACCTGGTGATTGTAGAGCCCTGTTCCAAGGCTCCTGTCTCTTCAGTCAATCCAACACACAAACCGGTTCTTCCTCGTAGTGCTCAGTGGCTTCTCCCCTATCTCAACGGTGAGTAATACTAAATCTAGACAGTGCCTGATATAATATAAAAGCTGCTTCTTAGAATGACACAAAGGTTTTCCTTGACTCGACTAGTACATTAACCTTAAGCTTAAGTTCACATGCCTATGAGTCACAGCATCTCACCATCATGGCGATGATCCCGCTTCTCCCGTTAGCGTCTTCTTTGTCTCATTCCCAGGAGCAACCCTTTGTGCTCATTCTCTGTGCTGCCATCAATGGTCAGGCATAGATCCGGATAGCCAGATGAAAAATTGTATAAGAGCCACCTAAAACCCACCATGACTGTACTTTATAATATCCATTCTCACTGGAAACCAAGTTCACTGGAAACCAAGTGCGCTTTTCATCGTCCTTCTCCCACACTGATCACTTGAAGAAAGACGAGGCCAATGCCAGCAATCTACGACTCTCCCCAAACACTCACACTAGTTTCAAGCAACCCATGGCCTACTGGAAATTCTAACCAACCCTATACCCATACACGCGCACGGCCCAAGGAGCGGCAAATTCACCGAGAGGTGCTACTTGATGTGGCCCCTGACCGCGAAAACTTGTTTTTCAATACCTCAAAGATCGAAGAGCTCAGAAAGAATCTTAAACTTCATGTCATGGATACCGAAAGGTAAATACTTTTCATCCTCCATATATTTCGTGTTTGATTGTGAACATCGCGTTAACAGCCACTGGCTTTATCGACATCGCAAACGGACTAATATAAGCCTCAAAGACGCGAACCCTCGTATCTCTACTCTCATCCGCACCAATGTAGGCGGCGGCGGGGCCAACACTACATCTGCGTCACACGACGGGCACAGTCCATCGTCCCCCAAAGAAATTCATGTCCTCCGCCGAGTACTCTCCTCCTCTGCTGTAACCTCTCTCTCCCAACCGTCGCCTTATACTTCTCCTTACAGCCTCCCACTGCTCAACCCTGACCCAAACCACAGTCAAAATTCGAGACTCGACATCTGGAGCACTATAACCCTAAGCACTACCGAAAAACTCATCTCCCCCCGCCCCCTCGGTCCAACTCACATCCTAATCCTCCACTCTGCCCCCGGACCCTCGCGCGTCTTCCAACCTGGTTCTGGGGCGGGTGTACGCAGGCGACGTGTTGGCAAGCAATCCACCTCGCTTTCGTCGTCATTGTCATCATCCCTTTGCAACGTCGTCGAAGCCCCAATCAACGACCTCCTCTTCGTCCTAAATGTTCCTAACCTCGCGCGATCAACTCTCCCATCGCGCCTACACAAGGAGCTTCCCCGCGTCGTGATGTGCGTTCCACACCTTGATACATTTCCCGAGCTGGTGGTATATCTGCATACGCAGAATCAGGCGGAGCTGTTTAGGAGGATCGTGCCGGAGTGGATTAGGGATTTGTTGCATCCTCTTCCGGAGCTGGTGAGGTTCAACCGGGGAGAAGATGACGACGGCGCTGCGTTGATCTCCTCGCATGTGAATGCGAACACCAGTGTTTTATCTCTCACAATCGACTCAAAGTCGATTGCAAAAGCGCCATTACAGTTGATTGGACGATTGATTCCCCTCCCAGGCGCCAACTCCACTCAGGCTTCCCATTCCAATTCACACAACCTTGCGCCCGTAACACCCTACGAATACCATCCCCGTTGTACTCCTAGCAGTTCTGAATTAAAAAAGACATCAATAATGATCGCAGCGGAGGAAATCGCACGCGCAGCAGCTGCTCACACCCAGGCAACTTACTATCCTCCCCACTCTCCCTTCTCCAACGCCTCCTCCAGCGATAAAGAACCTTCCACAAATTTTGGATCTTCCGACCCTATCGCGGTGTCTATCGCGCGCCTGAATGCCCTCAGAGATAACCTGGAATATATTGGGTATTTTGCGGCGGAGAGCTTGTGGTATGAGTTGGATGTGTACCGTGAGGTTTTGATCCGGGCGCTTTCGTGTCGGGCGAGGGTTCAACGATCGATGATTTTGCTCGGGGAAGTTTGAGGATGGACTCTTCAGTTAGTGGCCTGAAGGATTGAGTACTGTACCGTGCTGGATACGGACACGGGCGTTGGATGATTTGAAATCATGGTATATGTCGCCTTGGTATATGTTAGTAGCTCCTACTACTTGTATAATTTCTAATCGGAATGGGTGCTCGTATCTCCCCAATTTTAATCAGCATGTACATAAGCATGGCCTCTCAGAAGACTTCATGGACGTGGCTGTGCTGATGTATTGATGGGCTTTTCTTTCATTATTCCTCCCTGAACAAACATCTGGACCAGAGCCTTCAGGTATATCTATCGCGCAGCGTCTTAGGCTACATGCTTCTATTTAACTCATTCTCCTAGTAATTCTGCGACTCTGAATGCTATATCAACGGCGGGTATTAAACTTGAACATCAACTTCTACGACGCCTAACTCAAGATGGGGGAACACCGGTTCCGATTCGTCTTCTGTGTCTGTGTTAGGCCTAGTAGCCTTTGCC
The DNA here is from genome assembly GCA_018220975.1 of Tephrocybe sp. 9980TJB. NCBI lineage: Eukaryota > Fungi > Basidiomycota > Agaricomycetes > Agaricales > Lyophyllaceae > Tephrocybe > Tephrocybe sp. 9980TJB. The sequence goes on from JABAJU010000046.1 coordinate 75,036, forward strand.
TTCTTGAACATAATGGCCCCGGACGTGTCACGGACTGAGGGTGAGCCTAGCACTGGCACTGGCATTCATGGCATAGCAATGAGGACTGCGATGCGAAGCTTGTTCTGCGGTGCTAACTGTAGAACATTCCTGATAGTGTTCACGGGCTCTGAGCTTGAAGGCGACATACGATTTGAACCTCGATGACGGAATAAACGTCGAAGACGCGATTCCTGATGATCGCCAGGATTAGGGCCATCACCAGCTTCCGCCTCAGTCACATACGTTCCCAACAACGGCATTATATCGTCCCATTCCCACTCTGAGTCGACCATTTCTCCACAAATGCCTCCCACACCCGCGGCTTCAGCTCCCCATTCAATCTCCTCTTCTCCATCTCCGCCCTCAAAGCCCTACTCATCGTGAACCCAAATGTCAGAGCCCCATTCCCAGGGATGGTGGTCCCACTACTGATAAGCTCCTCTAACACGCGCTGTCGTCGGCGGAGGAGGACAGAGCGGTAGTAGAATGCTGCGAGGAGAATGATGATCATCGGGATGACCATGGCGACCACATAGACTGCCAGTGGGTGTGTTTGTGAGTATGAATTTTTTCGAATGGCAGGAAAATGAAGGGGGGCGTACAATATGAGAATGACTGGGATGGACCGCCGCCAGAAGTGTGAGTGGTCGTGGGGGTCGTAGTCGTGGACGACGACATGACTGCGACTAAGGTTTGGTTAACCCTTGGGACATTTTCTTCCCACTACTAGTATCAGACCTCCTTCCCGTCATTTTAGTCACCGATCGGTCATCAGGTGTACGGGAAGATTCTCAAGTTTTCTCCGGACACTACATTAACGTGATGACGTATAGGTTCTTGACGATTTATCAGCTTCCATATTCAATACAGTATGAGATCAACCCCAGCCTCAGACCGCATTCGACCTCGCAGGCCCCCTCACATATTGTGTTAGTCATACCACGAAGTGTCGAATAGAGTCCCGCTCCCACTTCAAAGTCGTCTCGACTTTTACCTTATCTCGCAAGCCCTCGCAAATCACCCCCTTCCAACTCGAATCCACTCCTTCTATTTTCAGGCCCGTTTCTCACTGCCGTCACCACCACCCATAGCAAATAGACCAGGATGACGAGTGTCACCGTTTCGGAAGGTGTAAGTATGTACACTTCTTTTAAGCTCATCTTTGTATGGGAACCCACTAAAAGTGGCCTTGCAATTATAAACTCCCGTTCAACTTCTTCTGGTGATTTTGTGACTTCGTCATACGTCGACAACGGGAACATCAACCTCAGCGACACCAAACTCGAGATGCGGGAGCACCGGCTCCGGTTCTGGTTCGTCTCCCTTGTCTGGTACATTTGGCTTAATTGCCCTTTTCTTGGACTTGCTGGACCCGGACGCATCATGGGCTGGGGGTAAGCCTGCCGCTAGGACTGGGACTGGTGTTGATGGCATGGCGATGAAAACTGCAACGCGAAGCTTGTTCTGCGGTGCCAATTCCAGAACGTCCCCTCGCCTGGTGTTGTTTATAGGTTCTAAACCTGAATGTGACGCACTATCTGAGTCGCGATGGCGGAATAAACGTCGAAGACGCGATTTCTGATGTTTCCCAGGATTATGGCCATCATCCCCATCTTCCGCTTCAGTCACATACATCCCCGAAAATGGCGTTATCTCGTCCCACTCCCACTTCGAATCCTCCGAATTCACCTTCTTCTCCACAAACGCCTCCCACAGCCGTGGCTTCAATTCCCCATTCAACCGCCTCCTCCTCTCAATTTCCGCCCTCACATCACTGCTCAGAGTCATATACCCAAATGGCCCAGCAGTCAGACTCCCAGGCAAGACCACCCCACCACGGATGAGCTCTTCCATCAGGCGCTGTCGTCGGCGAAGGAGGACAGAGCGATAGAAGAACGCTGCGAACCCGCAGATGACCACAGTAAGGGCGATGGGAATCACATAGACTTCAAGTTGGTGTGATTTGGTGAGTATTATATTTATCGATGGGAGGGGTGCAGCGGGACGTACGATACGGTGCGGTGATTTTGTACCCAGCGGTTGAGAAACGAGTGTGGGTCGGGGTCGGCGCCGCTGTGGTTGTGGTCGTCGATGACGACATGACTGAAACTAAGGGTTAGCTAATAGCTATCTCTCGAGATCCCCTTCCCCCAGCTGTCGTTATGTACTAAATATTACCACCTTCCTAGCGAGCTTGCCATCTCGACCACCAATCAACCATCACGTGTACGGGGAAGAAAGCCCTTCTCCCCAAGCTTTCTCCGGACATAACCTATGGGTTAATGATGATTGATAAGCTATAACTCCAGTGTTTTATGCAGGATGATATCAAACCCTCGGCCTCAAACCCCGTCTGACCTCGCAAGGTGCCTTCATAGATGATGGTTATTGCATTGCGCACCGCGACGTAGAGCTTTTGAGACGCCAGTGCTAAACCACTTTCCAGATATCAAGCTCATTGACAACATCCTCGTAAGAGCGACCCGGATGCTATTCTCGACGAGTTTCCAAAAGTTAAGCAAGATTCGTCTGATACGGTGGAGAATCAAACCATCATTTTTTTTTTTGGGGGGGCGAGTAGTACATCCATAGAGCAGACAGATAATAAGAAGCAATTACACAGCGAGCAACAACTTCAACATTCGCAGCGTACTACGTATCAACGCGGCTCGAAGAACCGTCTTAAGTTTTTTGTCTTGCCTTGCCTTGTATTAAACTAGATGACGGTACTAAATTTAATAGAAATGGCCGGATATAGCGGTCAACTCACCTATAGTCCGAGCGCGAGGCTCACAACGATACCAGATAGGCTCTTCATCGGTTCCCAGAATTTTCTTGAACCGTTCGAGAGCTTCACGTTTAAGAAGTTTAGGCAGGTCGTGCTCGGGGTTGTCGGAAGCAATCGCCAAACATTGGCGGGGTTTACCGTTTGCCATTTGCAAGGACGCAGACTAGAAGCCCTTGTATGTTTGCTTTACGAAAAAGATCGCGTATCTCATCATCCAGTCTCGTGAAGCTCAGTTCCGAGCCGGTTGCGATGATCATGAGCTCCCCATCGGTTATTCCTAAATAACCCAAGATGAGCATAGGAGAAAGTTTGTCGGATGTTGGCGATGAGCAAGGAAGATCGAAACAGAGGTGAAAGAGTGTGTGATTAAGAAAGTTCGAGGACGCCAATATTCATATATTTAACGAACAATTGACGAACAACTCATTATTGTCTCCGTTATTGTGTTCCATTGTCCACATTTTGGCCTATGGCCGCTGATGCATCCATGTTTGTCTGAAGGAGGCTAGATCGATGTGCACTGGAATGTGGATCCGGGGTACTGAGGGATTCTACTTAGAGAGGTACATATGTAATGATGATCGACTCGGACATCTCCCAAACTTTAGCCGACGCGTACATATGCATGACACGGTTAGGGTATAAGTAGGGACTTTTGAGTGCCTTGCTTTCCTTGCTCTTGAGACTTGGTGGAACCCTCGAACGCCTCAGGCTAGACCCGAGTCATCAACGTTAACGTTCAACTTCGGGTACCCATGTCGCGTGTTGGGCTACCTCCTGGTGACTCTCCGCTACTTCGAGTCCTATGTCAGGACACAACGGTGGGTAATAAATGTTAATAAACGACGACGTCTACAACTCCAATCTCAAGATGTGGGAGCCTCGAATCCGGTTCGTCTGCGTCTGTGTTAGGTTTACTAGCCTTTGCGTTGGATGTCGTGATTGGACCTAATGCGTCAGGCGAGTCTGACACTGGAACTGGAACTGAAAATGATGGCATGGCGATGAGGACTCCGATATGAAGCTTGTTCTGTGGAGGTGATGGAATGTTCCCGGGCCTGGTGATGTTCGTAGGCTCTGAACTCGAAGGCGGTACACTTGAACCGCGATGGTAAAATAACCATCGAAGACGCGATTCATGACCATCGCGAGGATTAGGACTATCATTCTCCTTCTCCACCTCAGACAGATACGTTCCCGAAAACGGCATTATCTCGTTCCACTCCCACTCCGAATCCTCCGAATCTACCTTCTCCACAAACGCTTCCCACATCCGCGGCCGCTGGCTCAAATCAGCCCCATGCAACCACCTCCTCTCAACTTCTGTCCTGACATCCATGGCCATCATGTATCCAAATGTCAGGGTTCCTGTAGTTATGCTTTCAGGCAAGACTGCACCGCTACGGGTGAGCTCGTCCAGCATGTGCTGTCGTCGGCGAAGGAGGATAGAGCGGTAATAGAGCGCTGCGAGGCCGCAGACGACTATAGTGAGGGCGATGGGAATCACATAGACTGAAAGTTGATGTGATTCGTGAATATGGATTTTTAGTGATAGGAGGGGTGAAGAGGAACATACGATATGGCGCGGCGATCTTGTACCCAGCCGTCATGGTCGCTGACGACAACATGACTGTAACCAAGGATTATATGCTATGGTCCCCACTGCGGAATCTTTTTCTTCCTTAATCCCACTACCTCCCTACCGAACTTGCCGTCATGTCATTCTGGAATTTGGACTACACCATCAACTATCACGTGTGAGGGTTCTCCCTTTCCCAAGTTTTCTCCGGACTACACTATCAATGATATGAATGGTCATTTGATTGATCAGTATAACACGACATCAAACCCTCGTTGTCCGAAACTATCAAGACGCCTTCTTAGACGATGAGGTCGACACTGGGGCATAACAGTGTGCGCTGCGATGCAGAGATTAAGATGTTATAGTATTGTTGGGAACCAAGGCCTGATGACCTACAATTACCGGCGGTGGCACCAGGTGGTATCATACCAGGTATGGCACTGACAGGTGTCGTTTTGCAGTCATCTGCCCCTAAATTTTTGACCAGGGACATCCCCGAACGGCGCAAGGCGCCCTCGCCGTGAGGTTGTGTTACTCATATTGCGGTCCGCCGCATGGAGTCCCATTTCCGCTTCATTATCGTTTCCGCTATTCTGCCTTGTCTTGCTAGCTTTCTCAAATCTTCAGCTTCTCACTTGAATCCAATCTCTTCTATTCTTGCCGTCCCCCATATGCATACCGACCAGGATGATGAGCATTACGGAAGGAGCATACTGGTTTGAGTTGAGATTATTCGGCACACTGAAAATCAGCGGGGCGGGCTGGCTTACAATTCCTCCCTTCCTATTGGCTTCTTCCTCTGTCAGCCTTGACTATCACATGGCGACTCAGAACGTGGCGATAGGTTGCAAGCCTCTGTCTCTGCGACCCCAAACTCGAGATGTGGGAGCACTGGTTCCGAGTTAAGTTCCGTGTCTGCGTCGGTCTGCGCACCATGATTTCAGGCGCGTGGGCGTGCCATGACGAGGTTAGTACTGTGCTGATCGCATGGTGATGAGCACTGCGACACGGAGTCTGTTTTGTGGTGACGATACAGTGACTTCGGGCGCAGTCGTAGTGGGCTCAGAAATCGTGGAAGTCCTTAGCTTCGAGCGGCTGATTAGGCTCCACAAGCGTGATTCATGACCGCGATTGTGGCCAGGATGACCATTATCCTCATTCTTAGTCGGAACCAGATACTTGGCAGGGGTGTACCTCCTCCTACTCCAGCTCCTCATCCACCTTCTCCACAAACGCCTCCCACATCCTTGGCTTCAACTCCCCATTCAACCTTCTCCTCTCGATCTGCGCCCTCATACTCGCACTCATCGTGAAATCAAACGTCAGCGTCCCATCCCCAGGAAGGGCTACCCCACTACGGATGAGCTCCTCCAGCATGTGCTGACCGCGGCGAAGAAGGACGGAGCGGAAGTAGCACCCGACGAGGGGGCAGAAGAACACAGTGGCAACAAAGGGGATTACATAGACTGCGTCTCAGTGTGCGATATGGTTATGAGAGGTATGAAGGACTTAGGAAGGGGTCAGCGATCTTGTCATAACTGTGATCTTCGACTGAGTGAGTATGAATTGGGATCGGGGACGATGATTCTGGAGATGGCGACATGAGAGAATCAAGAATCGTGTGGTAATTGCTGCTGTGGGGATTCGCTTTTGCATTGGTCCTTCCTACCACAACCTCCTCCCCGAGGTCGCCGTCATTGACTGTCCATATGGGGGAAGGCCACTGACTCTTCTCCTTAAAGATTTCTCCGAAAATAAAAGCAAGTACTCAAAACTCAGTCGGCGCAGCTCGCCAAAATGTGACGCGCTGCACTGTTTCGACCTTTATGGCACGAATTCCTATTTAAATAATATTATGCACTGTCGTGGACTCCTATTTCAAATCGCGGTGAATCACTTCCTCAATTCACATTGACAACAGCAAATATATAGATGATTGAATATTAATTCAGTACTCAATATACAATATTCAATAGTCAATTCGCCAACTTGTTTGCCGAAATGTGCGATACCTGCATGACGTCGTTTGTCAACTTCGCAGAGCCTCACCAGCTCTCCGATTCAGCAAACCTCCAGATTCCTTTGAGAACGCCAGCCGAGCTTGTCATGAATGAGGCATCTATTGAGACTAGCTAACAGGCCTATCAGACATGAATGTACGACGTTCCTGAGGGATGCGCCTCAAGTTATCACTGTTCCCTCCTACCACCCGAGATTGCCGACTGTTCCATCGATGTGTGTGAATAGTCTGGCTTTCTCCAAGATATCTCCGAAAATAAAAGTACATAATACTTGATAACATATCTATAGACTAACTCTGATCAGGTATATACAATGGTATAAACCCCCGAATCATACTGTACTACTAGGAGGTATCAAACAACGCCATATGCATCACCGTGACTGGCAGAGCTCCCACTCGCTACAGACGCCCTTACGGACTTAACCACACCAGTACTTGGCTGTACGACCTCGATCTCTGCGACGCCGAATTCCAAATGCGGGAGCTCACTTTCGTCATCGCCGTCAGCGGAACCAGGGGCAGGGGTGGTGGAGGTTGATGCAATGGGTGCATGTACACGTGAAGCCTGAGATATCGATCCAGACGAGAAGGAAGATGAAGTCGACGACGGAGGTTGGGGCATTGCGATGAGCACTGCGACGCGGAGCTTTTGAGGTGCTGGTGCTGGTGCTGGTGTTGGTGTTGGTATTTGAACCTGAGGGTCTTCTGGAGTGGCTCCTGGCGGTGGAGGAGACTGAGGTTGGGTACCGTCACTGACAGGTGGTATCGCACTACTAGATGTCGTTGTTGCCACCGCCCCTTGACCAGGCACGTTTTCGGAACGGCGAAACACACCCCAGACCCTAGTCAACACCGGCGGCCGCATCGGGGTCGTCGTCGTCGTCGGGGTTGTGGTAGCATCATCAGATGCACTCTCAACCGCATCACTCCCCGTCATCGTCCCAATAGGAGACGTAGCAGGATTCACATATACCGCTGCAAACGGTCGAATCGAGTCCCACTCTCCCTCCATCATCGTATCCGCCTCCGCCTCCGCCTCCCCACCTCCAATCCCGTGTCCACCAACGTACGCTTCCCAGAGTTTTGGCTTCTTACTCAAATCCACCCGCCTCCGGCCATTCCCCCCGGTAAACGCAAACGGGCCAGAACCATTCGGCGAGGGGGGCGGCCACAGCCCGTTGCGGATTGCCTCTTCCACCATGCGCTGGTGCCGTCGGCGGAGAACGAGTGATCGGATGATGATGGCGGCGCTGACCGTGAGTAGGATGACGAGTGTCGCGAGGAAGGTGTATACTAGTTCGAGTTAATGCATATAGATATGGGTGTGCATGTGTAAATGAAAAGATAAGAAGAGGACGTACGATAGAGTGTAGTAGAAGTGGTTCCGTTCACATTTTGATTGTTTTGGTTCTGGTTCTGGTTCTGGTTTTGGCCCTGTGTCGCATTTCCACTTGGCCCTGGTGAATTTGAGGCAGTAGCTGGGATAGATGTTGTAAATGTTTGGGATGAGATGCCGGAGGAGTGGGACGAGGATGTAGACGTAGAGGAAGACGTTAATGTAGCAGATGCTGATGATGAGCCAAACATCGTAGAGGACGACGACATGAGTGTAATAGAACTAAAGAGAAAGCGACGACCAAGATGAGAAAGCGACGACCAAGATGAGGAGCGGAGAGCCGCAGTTGAAAGCCACGGCCACCTGTCCAGCCAGTGTGTGAATGATGTGAGTTAAATTAACTACAATACAGATACAGACGCCACTTACAGCGAAACAATCACACCTGCCTCGAAACACGGCAGCTGTTGTTTATACTGTATACAGACAGGTCAACCCGGTGTAGACCAATGATATTGCTCTGGCATAAGCAATCATGATTAGCCCCAATATCGCTCCTCACCTTAACGCAGACAGCACCGACGCGGATCTTATCTTGTGCAAGATTGACGACGTCACGAGAACATCACATCAAGGTCGTCGGTAGCAATTGGGTTTATTGAGATCCTTGCAAGGACCCCTGAAGGCCTGAAGGCGCCTGATAGATCGATATTCTAACAATGCACAGCCGCTGGGAAGTTGACAACAGCAGCGTAACTTGCCAAAGCATAAAGTTATGTAAGCATTTTCCCCTCGAAACACCCTTTTTCTTCATGGGGCACGGCTACAGCCCACGAATCCCCATGAGAGACTAAACGCCTCATTTGAACATGCACAGTAGTACAAAATATTCTGAATGATGAGAGATGTGTTGGTTGATGCTATTGTTATTTCTTTTAGTCGACATATATTACTCTCACATCCAAATACTTCATCCATCCAGATTCATACCTACAGAGGGGTCGTCTCTCTCTCCAACCACTGCAGGGCCCTCTCATCATTCTTCAACAGAGGCGATACCTTGGCCCACGTTTCCGCATGATACGTATTCAACCACTTCCGTTCCTCCCCACTCAATAAGCTCAGATCAACAAGTTTCTTATGAATAGGACACCTAAACAGATCCCAACGACCTCAAGTCAGCGCGGGAAAGATCGACGGACACGTAAGATCGATCACTACTCACATAGTAACACGTTCAAAGCCAAGGTACCCTTTATCACCAAAATTATTGGGCGTCTTGATATCACGAACGAGCACGATGCTCTCAATGCGGATCCCGAACCGGCCGTCAGCATAGTACCCAGGCTCGTTGGAAACAGTCATCCCCGCCTTCAATGGTGTGCTGTTGTATCCTGCGCAAGGGAAGTAAGCTTATGGATGGCGTGAGAACGCAAAATTGCGTTATACCTATCCGTACACCGATGCCGTGAGGACCCTCATGAACGTTGAGGTAATGGCCCACTCCGTGACCTGTGCCGTGGCTAGACATTCATTAGCGTGGGCAGTCCCCGCATTGATGGAGGGAATGTAATGATTACCGATAGTCTGTAGTACATCAGTGAGCCACAAAGACCAGAAATACACGCAAGAAAACATACCAAGCCCATCTTGCCAGAGTGCCCTACGGGCCCACGAATCGCTAGGTGAGAAGCGTAAGCGAATTACCGAACCAAGTCATGTCGAGTTGACGCTTACATTATGTACCCTAACATCAATTTCAGTCAACGATATGCAAAGCAAAAACCTTGAGCGGCGCAAGGAATGACGAACCTGTAGTGCCGCTAGGGAACACTGCTGTATCAATTGCGATATGGCCTTGAAGAACACGTGTAAATGCCCGTTTTTCCTCGTCTGTTGGAGTACCGAAATGCTGAAAAAAGAAAAAAAAAAAAAAAAAAAAACAGTACACCGAGTCAGCCGTAACCGCAGTCGCAGTCAGGTTTCGGAAGATTGGATACGAACCCAAGTCCTGGTAACGTCCGTGGTACCATCAAGGAATTGAGCTGCCAAGGATATTAAGCACTCCATGTTTTTTTGTCCATCAAAGAGCACAAATCTTCCACCAACCTCCAGAATCACAAAGGTAGATCTGGAACGCGAGTTGAGTTAGTCAGTGAAACGCGAAAATACAAGGACATCCATATCTGACCTGGTCCTTCTTGATGATCGCGCAATCATTAGGATCCGGCTTGTAGTGGATAACAGCTAGGATCAAACCACTTAACGGCAAGAAACAAGAGGAAAAAAACTCAGTTCAAACCCACCCCCATTCGGGCCCGTCGACGAGATGGTATCAAAAGACAGACCGCGGAAGAGATCAAGTTCCCTAGAAGCAGACTCTCAATAAATCGACCACTTAATCTTTGAACTACGCACGATCTAAACGCCTCCAACTTATCTGCACCTTGACTTTCGTTAACCACTACCCCGTTGTTGAGCTGTTCTTCAAGCCAGGCAAAGTAACGCGCGAGCGCGGCGCCGTCACGAATGTGTGACTGACGGAAGCCTTCGAGTTCCGTAGCGTTCTTAATGGCCTTGAGATCCGCGATGGGGGACGGGGCGATAACGTATTTGTCCTATTGAAACAAGTGTTATGACTTTCCCGCTTTTAAGGCGTTTTGGAACTAACCTTTCCTAAGGCCTGTGCAACTGCAAGGCTTGCGGTGTCGCCAATCAAGACTTTCTAAATGAGGTCGGAATTCATTCATAATACAAGCATACTAGATAACAACGAAAATACTTACGGTTTCCTCGTTAAGAGTGAGGACGGATGGTAATTCCTTGAGGTAGTCGAAGAACACGTCGTAAGGTCGGATCTTGATGTCCTCCCCAAGATACTTGAGAGCATCTTCGCTGAGCTGAGTTTTCTCAACGAAGAGATTGACAGAACCCATCGTTACGACAGCATAGGCAAAGAATACTTGAAGCCGATCATCAGACAAAAAAGAATGTGAGATTGAAATAAAATATGCATACCGGGATTATAATCAATATCAGAACCACGTAAATTGAACAACCATGCAATTTCATCGAGCATATTGACGACGAAAGCTTGGTGCTTCTTCTTCGATAGCTCTTCCCTAAGGGCTCTAATCTTATGACTGGGCGACTGGCCAGAGTACTTCTCATCAAGGTGCAGAATTGGGTTGTGTGGACGAGCAGGACGTTTATGCCAAACAGCATCAACAAGGTTTCCTTCGATGGGAACCAAGGTTGATCCCTTCGGTTCTAGAGCCTTGATAATTGCATCGGCATTGGCTGAGCATGTGTGTCAGAATTACACTGAATAGGAAAAAGTTCTGTGCCTACAAGCAGATATAAGCGTCGCGTCGATGCCTATCCGTGTGGATGGGTCCAGGTTCTGATAGACACATGTCAATTGTCATTGGTTTTCGCAAATAGATTCTCTCATACCTTCGAGAGAAAGTCCTGCCAAGTTGGGACATCTTCCACAAATAAGCAGAAACTCGGGTACTTTTCATCTTCTTACTAACCTGGCAGGCCCTGCTTCATTAAAGTCCAGTTACTGAGAACGGCATATCAGCATCTCACAGAGCAGTAGAAGCCACGTAGAACGAACGAGTCAAGTTGTTTTGCTGCCTGCAGAAAGTAACGTCCGTCCGTAAACAGGAAAGCTTCCTTTGAAGTAACGACCGCACACCCTCCATTCAAAATTCAGCCCAAGTCCGATTGAGAGTTTAAAAGCGGAAAACATCGTACCGGACGATCCACTGAATCCAGAGATAAACGCGCGACGCTCGTCGCAGTGCGCAAGATATTCGCTTGAATCTACAAACAAAGCTCGTCAATCCCCTCTCTAATCAACACGAATCGGCTCAAATTCACGTTGGTCCTCGCTAGGAACGACGAACGCCTGCACGTCGTGCTCCTTCTGAGCCATAAGCTGCCGCAGCGCGGCGAGCCGTTCGGTCGTGTTTACCGTCCCATTTGCTGCTGCTGCCATCGTTGATAAGCGCAATCTGGCCTGGGCGATTGAAATAGAGGAGAAAAGGTCTCGCGTGGAACGCACATGACGGAAGAACATGACCCGAAAGAGCCGGTCCGGGGATTATGTAGCTGTCGACCAGGTTTTGCGTCCCAAATCTGTTTAACTTGAAGGTTTTCCGGTTTTCCTCGTTGCTTGTAATTTTATTTATCTGAATGGTTTAAAGTATGTAAATCTATCTATGTACAGGCAGTCTTTTTTGTTCATATGAATCAAACAACATCTTGTACTGAGGATGAAGTCATGTAATGATATCACGGTTCAATGGTCTAGTGGTTATGATTTCTGTCTCACATGTATATGGGTCACAGAAGGTCTCCAGTTCGATCCTGGATTGAACCAGCCATCTTTTTTGATGGCCAAATTTTTTCGTACACCCAATACTACTGTTACACGGCGAATGCTGAAGCCCTTCGTAACTACTGTTTTAACGATTAACATCGAGTCGTATTTTAAGTCCATTCGGCGGGGGTATCTAAAATTAAAACGACTATCATGATAATGCTATCCGGGCTTCTGTGGATCCTGGACGACTAGGGATGGGCGAGTGGCTCTGACTACGCGATCCACTGTGCCTTCCGTTCCCATTAAGGTGCTGCTGCGACCCGCCCTTTAACCGTGTCCGCTCATCAGCATTATCTTCATCCTCAGAGTCCTCTTCCCGTAACTGTTGCAGTCCCACCGCCTCTGCTCCCTCATGCTCGTCAAACGCGTTGAAGAGAGTCTGATTGCGGTACAACGAGCCTTGACGGCCGTGGCCTCGTGGAGCAGGCGCTGGCCCGACTCGTGCATCGCCGTTCCACCCATCCAGCGACATACGGCCTTGGAGGCTAAGGCGGGGGTTCATAAGTCCACTCTCGAGAGCTGAATGTTCACCTAGTGCGGGTTCGACTGTTCGTGAGATATTGAGCAGGTGCACGCCGATAAAAGTAACAGCAAAGCCGCAGAGGAGGGATATGGTGTTTGTAGCGTTACTCGTGTTGAAACCTTGGAAGAGAATGAGTGATGCAGTGATGGTGGCCGATGTGAAGCCGACGAAGTACATAGGATTTACTCTGTATTCAAGTGAGCTATGAAAATGCCATACGTGGAGGTGTTCGACTTACACATTTGTCGAGAACGTATCGAGTGCCTTATTGAAGTAGTTCATCTGAACGAGGATACACAGCGCAACAAATGTGCCAAGCACATATGTATCTGGATGTGTTAACTGATTTTTGCCGCCGAGCGTGAGTTTGATTGCGATGCCAAAGCCTTTGATTGCCATGACAGAGACAGACCCAACGAGAGAGCAGATAGAAATGTAGATGAGAGGGTTTGACCGGCCATATTTTGGAGCAACTCCGTATACCATGATAAGAGTGAAGACGAGGACCGTGAAGCAGTATAATAGAAACCCTGTTGTGAGAATTAGAAAGTTTTAAACAGTACGAGAAATGAATGCCACGCACCTGGTCGTAGAGCGTAACTCAGATACTCGTCTACTGTTTGAATATCCTTATCCTCCGGTGCATGTAGAACAATTATAAAAGCACCAATGAAACACAACGTGCAACCCAGTCGTCCAAGGTGCCCAAGCTCTTCGTTGAGGAGGAGGGAAGCAAGGACAGCACTACATCTAAAGGGTCAACATTCATCCAAAGTACATGACACAGCATGCGCACCCAATCAACACACTTAACGCACCCAGCGGGGTCACAAGTATTGGTGGGGCAAAGGCATACGCCGCGAAGTTTGCAACTAGAGGCACAGATTAGGACCGTAGTTCAAACACACAAGATGCAAAAAAATCACTCTCTCCAACGACCACTACAGAAAACTCATTCTCAGCATTAACATTCCAAAGAAAGAGTCCAGGTCACGCACTAGTCGTCAATCCCGTCCACCAGATTGGATTCTTCAGATACGACAGGGTGTCAGTCGCTGACTGGGCACCATATGCTGCGTTTCGTCTCGCAGCATCGTTCAAACCCTGCCAAAGGAAGCAGATGAGCAAAATTGAAGGAGTATACGAGTGCGAAATGACCTTTTTAGTGATAATGAAGCTTGTGCCGATTAAGACTGAGCCAGATAAAGCGAGAGCGATACCGATGTATTTATCATCAACCATGGTAAAAAGTCGTACAAGAAAGTGGCCACTGGCCAGAGAAAAGATAAAAGATGGGGAACACCAAGACGGAAGCTGCGGTGCTACAATTCGGACTGTAGCCGAATGTCTTCCATCTTCGTGGCATAAATTGTCCCACGTGCCGTTGTTTACCGGCTGTGCCTTATTGAAAGTCTTCTCCGCTCTTCTTCAATTCGTTCTCTTTATACAAAAAATGGCTACGTTGTAACTACTACAGGGCTAACGCTAAGGTTTCGATTAGGTCGAGGTATATACTGTCAATGGTATATACGCAGTCCCCTATGAATAATATTCGATCAATCAAGGTGGTATACTAAAGGTATGTACAAGGAGCTCTGGAGTCAAGACAGTCTGTTACGATAGCTTATGAATATAGATAAAATGGGGGGAGTGCAGGATGGAGTGGGGATGCGATGCGACAATGTACAGTGAGTTATGCAAGAAATATACTGTACCATAAATTTGCATCGTTCATTGCATAGGATGCTGGGTCGGGGCCGTCGATCTCACTCAAACTGAATGGGCACGTCTTTAGCTTCGTGGGGCACGGGTGCTCCGCACGGCACGCTGATGCAGAGGATACCATTTTTCATGGACGCCTTGATGTCTTCACTCTAAAGAAGGGCCCCAAGAAAGAAAAAAAAAACCAAAAACAACAATCAAGATCCTCAAGTAGACGCTCCAAGAAAAGGCGCACGTTGGTTTCAGCTGGAACAGCAAATGTTCTCGCAAATTCGCCAAACTTCCGTTCTCTCATGGTTGTAAACTCTAACATCATTCCATCCACAGACTCTGATGCAGAGACTGTCGGAAAGACAGGCCGAGAGACGCCAGAAACGGTGATTTGCTTCACTCCGTTCCAAGAGCACGTCGAAAGCGTTACTCTTATGTCGTCTTTGCTCACGCCTGGGGCTTCAAGCATGACTTGGAGTGTCTTAGCTTCGGGATCATACCATGAATCCAAGCGAAGCATATACTTGCGACGGCGTTCATCTCTGTCTTGCGTCGGAGGATGCAGGTCAACTGGCGATCTGCAAACAAAACATTAGCGCCCAATTTGGGCAGAGAGAGACGACGTACCCTATCGCCGAACCGAAGCTAAGGAGGCCGCCTGGCGCGCTAGCTGGCGAAGGTAAAGCCGGCGATGGCATGGCAGTCATCGGCACAACAGGAGAATGTATAGCAGAAGACGTTGCCTGCATTGTCGAGGACGGCTGCATCGACGGCTGTACGCTCGAGAACCTAACGTGGGGCTGCCGTGAGGTTGCGGAATTCTGTGGCCGCGCGTACGGAATGGGTCGATGCCGACTGGTGGGGCGCGTCTGTCTATTGGGACCCACCGTCGAGGTTAACGCCACACTACTTGACGCCGTCTCGACATGCAAGAGACGATGCCCAGTAGTATTCCTCAGACTCTCACGCGGATTTGGATGAAGATAGATTGGATTGTTATCATAGCCTGCCTGATGTGAAGGGACTACGTGTGGCGGCTTTTTGAGAATGAGTGGCGAATTCTGCTGTGGTGTCTGCGGCGGTGGCGGAGAGGGTTGATCAGGCGAACGACATTGTTGCTGTTGGAAAGCATGTTGTTGCTGCTGCTGGTGTTGTTCTTGAGGTTGAGCTTGTCCTTGGGATGGTTGTTCGTTTTCCATTGACTCCCAAAGTGGATGTGGATATGTGAGCGGGCTCGTTGGATTAGACAGCTGATCTTCACCGGCACCAGGGTACTGGTTGTATGAGTACGACGACATGGGGAAGGTCGACTAAGCAAATCTCATCGTAGTTTAATTTATAGGGCGGTGCCGCAGAGTCATAACAAGCGCCTCCGAATTTGAAACAACAATGGGACATGAGGCAGAGACCCCGAGCCCTAGTTTGGGGGCCTGCACAGCATTGTCGGGATTCGGCCGAGTTGGCCATGTGTTCCCCGCCTATCACGTGATCGTTCGCGCCACGCGTTCTCCGCGTCTTAATCAGAATCTTCTATGAAAGGTGCAAGCTCTGCATCGAATTGCAATAAAGCTTGACATTTCTTTCGGCGATACTACCTAAATGTTCTACATATTAGAATGTTACAATATTTTCCTTCTTTTAGAATTTGATTATCCCTTTGAGTCCTCCAATCCCTTGTCCTCTGAGTCATCGCCAAGATTGTTTCCGTTGACGACAGGAGATGATTGTGCGAGGCTGCTTGTACGGCTGCGAGGCACCAACGTGCCCGTCTCCGCTATTCTTGCGCCTCGTTCCACGCTATGTCTGCGACTAGATGGTTCCGCCACCCGCCATTCGACGACTCTTCGGGTGCCTGAATTACGGCGACTCGATGGCTCCATCGGAGAGTTTTCTCCATGTGACATGTGGTAAGATGCCGTTGGTGAACCAAACGAGGAAGACAGGGATGGCGGAGGTACTGAGGGATACGTCAGGGTGTGGGGGTGAAACGAAGCTCCTGCTCCAACGTTAGAGTTGAAGGAAAAGGATGACGGCGGGCTCGTGATGTTTGTATTTGGGCTTGTAAAGCTGCCAGGGTTCGTGACGGGTGAGAAAAGGAAGGGTGACTCAGTGGAGGATGGAGAATGCGAGAGTGGCGTATTTCCTTCAGAATTTATATTGACCGGTCTATGAATCCGTGATGACGGGCGAGGAATGGGGACGGCATTGATGGGTCGCGATGCTTCCTGGGTCGAAGTCTGCGAAACTGACGTTGCAGGTGATGATACGTTATTATATACCAAGGATGACGATCTTCTGTGTGTAGGTTGAGAGTAGGGATCCGTTGAGGCAAGACCTATCAAGTTATCGACAGATATCCCTAGCTATCAAAGATTTTAAAGACCAATTTTCGCAAGCGGCCAGGACATGAAGAAGTGACTTACACGCCTCCGATGGTCGATGAGCTCTTCCCTGTAAACTTCATTAAGCCTAGAAATGCGAATGTAGTCCCTCTCTGTTTCAACAAGTCGATTTCTGAGCTGTTCATTCTCTCGACGCATGGCCTCAAGCATGGTCTCAGGACTTGGGTCAACGGTGTGGCGACCTGTCATGAAAGAACGATAACCAATCCCTGTTTCAGGGGAGGCACTGATACTGTTAGGCGCAGTCCCATTCTGCACCATCCGCAGCGCTGTTAGCTCACGAGCCAACCTATTCACATGAGACTCTGACTCGGCTTCAAGGGCGTTCTCCAGATCAATCTTTTCTTCACGTAACTGCCCCAAAAACGCTTCAGGTCAGCAAACAGCACAGACTCAAGGGTGATATACGAACCTTTTCAAGCTTGCGAGACAGTGCATTTATGATACGTTCTTCTTCAGCTTCGTATGCATTTATGAGATCTTCTTTGCTGCTTGAGCTGGTGATTGAAAGTCGGCGAATCGGTGGAGAGAAGGACATCCGAAATCAGATCAAACGCAAGGGCTGAAAAATGTAGAAAGCAGGTGCTCGGTTCTTGGGAGATTGGATTATAGAAGTGGGTCTTAAAATTGGATTGTGGTGTCCAAAACCATCCCGGACTCACGGATCCCGTGAAGCCGTGATCTCATCGAAGTTAGTTTCAAATTTCCTTTTTGAGCAGAGGTACGACCGTCAAGTCTCTATAGTTATCATTTCAGAGGGAATAATACTACATTCTACTACTCTAATAAAAAGCACCACTCAAAAAAGAGGTGCAGGGAAGAATTGAGGAGTTCTCGCGACCAAGCCTCTAAGCGCTCTGACCTGAGCGTCTTGCTATTGCGGCCGCACTATAACGAAAGGGAGCCTGTTACCTGGGGGATCGATTTGGGCAACCATTCAACTTCTAGATTGCAGGTGCCCGTATCCAAATGAGCCGGACTTGCGTAAACAAGAAATTCATATGGTACACACCTAGGCATTGAAACCGTTATCCTTGACGGTCACAAGAAACCAACGGAAAGAATATCTCTGCCTGAGAACGACGCAAAGGGGCCCTTGCGCAGGGACTCCTCAGCTGTGCATCTTGTATAGGGAGGCAGGCCCCTGATCGCCAGGCAGAGACTGTTAAGGTTCTCGCGGCACTCCTGACCAAGGGTCTCAGGCAAGGCTCCCCATCGAAACAGGTCCAAAAGAATATCGGTTGGGATACCAAAGAACATCATGGCTTCGTCGATGTGTAATGAAAAGTTAAGTGAAACCTTCTCGACGAGAGGCGAGGTGATTTGTGTGAATATCGACCGCGCTAAGATTCCAAACTGACGGGACTCAGGTTGTTCGCCCAGCCGCAGATAGCCTTCTACATGAATAAATCTAACGCTCGTGAACGAGGAGAAGTCCACTGAGTGTGAAACCTGGTCATCTGCAAAGGATGTTTGGCATCAGGGTCCTAGCCAATTGTCCAAGCGGCAAAGGGAGCTTACATGTATGGGGCAAGGTGATCTGCAACATCTGGACGGTTGGCCCTACGATTTGAATGAATCGCTTCAACGTCATATCATGAGCTGAATCAGAGCCTAGATCAATTCTCAGCGTCTGAATCGATGGAATAGGATCCTGTCCTAGGAACCAATCCAGCAGTCCAGGCGAAAGTCTTCCCACATCCAGAAAGGGGATGTAGAATGGAGCCTTCGGACGTAGGGGGGCTAGATCAGCAGCAGCCACCTGTATAGATGACCTTGATATCGATAAGGCCTCAAGAGCAGGAAGCACGCAGATGTAGCGGAAGAAGTGGATCGGGGCCTCAAACGACATGTGGTGGACCTCGAGCTCCCGGACCCCGCGGAGGTTGTGGAGGAGGCGCCAAAATGGTATAGGAATATCCTGGAGCGCTACGTCTTGGAATTTGACGTGTTGGATAGTTTGTAGACGAGCGACGAGGCGCTCGCGGTCATCAGGAACGTATACAACTTGGGGTTGGCTTTGACGCCCTCGCTTTGTGCCGCGAATAGTCATGCGAGACATTGCTGGAGGTATAGTGCACCATGGCACGTCGAGAAGTTGCAGAAAGGTCCATATCCTCGAACACTCCAGAACTATGTCACGAAACAGGTACTGACGCGCACTCGCGAGGAACTCAGTGGAAACGAGGCTACAGGACGCTAATGTCCTGCGATCGTCTCGAAGGAAATGTAGGATGTGGCAGATTGTCTCAAGAGGTAGTGATTGGAGCATGATTTAGCTGATAAGTAAGGCTTTTGGGTCCACTGATTGTGGGTGGATGAGGGTGGCAAATTGCAACAAAGAAAGCAACTGGAGGGAAGTTCGTGAAACAGGAGTATCATCGACTCGGAGACGATCTTGTTTTTATATTGACCGTTCAAGAACCCCTGCCTGTCAACGAATCATATCAAGCGTTTAGGCGACAGAGGCCGAGGATGGGGAGCATGATCGTACAGAGTGGCACGCGCACGGAATCGACATCCCTTCGATAACTTTGGGGGACATTATCCTAGCGTCAAGAAGTCCCGGTGACAGATGACTTGTTGCAAGCATTCCGCATTTGACAGTGCCAGATTTTTGTCCTCCGAATCGGCGTACCTATTGAAATACAGCTGAAATTCTAATGAGCCCACAAATTCAATCCTAAAAACATGTGTAAACTGTAAGCAAGGCGTACCCATCACAGACACCCTACAGGCAGCGTCAAACCCCTGATATTCTCTTCCAACCATATCTGTTAATTCCACAAAGTGTCTGAGTGCACCGGCTGATGGGCCACATGTGCTGTTACTCCGTTCACTTAGTCTGCCTCGCGTCCGAATGGAAGGCATGCCGTGAACTGCTCGCACTTGGACAGAACAGGATAACAATAAACGATCATTGACAGGGATGTATCGGCCCGCGATACAGCTCGATCACGGCTACAAACATAATTTTAAGGGTGGTCCGTACGCCGTAAAGCCCGAGTTGAAGGTATGTAAAAATGGGGAATAATTCAATAATTATGGGACAAACACTACTTACTTGTAAAGGATTGCCGTCTCGAGAAGTGAAGCATCGGGGAAACAAGTATGGGTAAGGAATATTGACAAAAAGTCATAAAAAAGGAAAAAGCCAAGGTTGATGGTTGATCATAATCAGAAATCATATCCCTCAATCTTGAACACCTTTCCATACTGCAGATAACTGTCCATAATTTTCAAAATTGGCTCGGGCAGGCCCATGCTGATGAGTGTGAACGATATCTTGGCATGGCCATGGATCTGGCCAAGCTTGAAAAATGCGCGCGCGATCTGGGTTGGGAACTGGGAAGGAAGGCGGTCAGATGGCCAGCCGTGAGGTCACAAGAAGTTGGGGGTTACGATCAAGAGAACAACTTACCGTCATTTCAGTGTAATCGGCGTACTGGTATGCCGCAACCCGAATTGCTGTCTGTATCGAGCGTTGTATATCACCCTCAGCCGCATACATGTCCATCAGCTTAAGCCATGGCTTAACAGAGTATCTTGGTGCATCAAGACAGCGCTGATACGCTTCCTTCGCCTCTTCTTTGTGATGTAACCTTAATCCAAGGTCGCCCAATATCTCCCATTCTAGCCCCGTCTTGCGGTAGGCGACATGCTGGGTCTTGAAGTGTGCCACCTCTGCGCGGAAAATCGTCCACACTCGCAGGTCCTGGCCGCCCAAATCAAAACGTAATCAAAAAGAAGTAAAAAGGAATCAACACACCTCGTAGAGCACCATGAACAAGTTATCCAGCCAACGTTCACACAGCCGTTTATTGCTAAACGAAAATGGCTCTGGTGTAGCCTCAGTCTCAGCCTGTCCCTCTTCCCCAGCAGCAGCCTGTTCCGGCTTCTCTAGTTCACCAACAACTCCATTCCCAGTCTCCACTGCATCGCCATTAATGCGAATCTTCGGGGTCGCCCCCTTCGAAATGTCTTCCTCCTCCTCATGATCTGACTCTGACGACACCTTAATAGTCGGCACAAGGCTCTCCTGCTCACGCGCTTCATCCCCATTCACATCCTCCTTCGACAGCATACCCCGCGTGGAGGCATTGTCGGGGCTCACGATGGCGGCAGACACAGGCACGACCGTGCCGTCTTCGTGAATCACGACCCTCCCCGCGTCCTGCTCTCGCTCTGCTTCCTCTCCTTCAGTGCCATTGGCGTTGGTTTGCTGAACCACCTGGTCGATCTCCTCCTTGGCCTTCTGCATCCTATACTCTTCCTCCATAACGAAAACAGCACTCCGCGTTTTGAGTAGCTCATCCCACCCGATTTGCGATACAAGGCGTGCAAGAAGAGCGTATGCCCGAGCCCAGGTTCCACGGAGTCCAGGAGCTGGAAGGCGTTGGAGTGCGGGATCAGCCTGTATGCGATCAGCCAAGTGTGCATCTGTATAGAAGAAAAATATTTGACCTCGTCGTCCTCGGTCCTCGACCGCTCCGGTAAAATCTCCCCGATAGAGCGTGTGAACGGCAGGTTGACCCTTGCTGCAGGCAGCGGCCGATGCGCATCTCTACCATTATAGGTAAACATTGGACATGAGTTCAGCGTCAACAGCGCCTATTCAGCTCATGCATTAGCCTCGTTTTCATGTAATTAGTAATTAGACGCTATGAAATCACGTACGGATTCGTATTGTTTGAGGTCGATGTACAATTCTGTCAACTTCTCCCACGTAACAAACTCGCTTGGAGCACAGTTTACTGCCTGCCTCGCCAGTTTGAGAGCATAATCGAATTTTCCCTTGGAGCGAAGGAAATCACACTGGACATGGAGGAGTGTATAGGATTGGGGTGTCTGTCGCATCGCGGTGGCCATGATCTGGACTGCCTTAACTTCTTCATCTGCAGACATAATGTTGAATTAGAACATGACGGATAATGGGCTCAACGCACTCATTCCAATATAACTTTTCGCCAGTAACGATGAAACCTCTGGTTCCCTAGCTGCCAGCTTTTCAAAAAGATTCGCAGCTTGCTGGTATCTTCCGCTGTCTCCAAAGTACTTTAAAATGCCTGCAGTCAGGTGATTCGAAACGATGGTTGCGACTTGGATTTCGGGGTCAGAGCCAACTTGCCAACCTGTACGCCGCAGAGAACATGTTATGCAAAGCCAAAACCGCAGTAAATCTCAACCCACCTTTATAAAATAGCGCCTCCGCAGCCTGTAAAAAGCGTATCTCGCCCTCTGGGCTCGTTACAGGGTCGAGTTTGCGGTAGGCATCGAGGGTGTAAGTCGGGTCGTCGGAATACAGGATCGCTCTGAGTAAGGCGGAGACATATGCTTCTTGCCAAATCTCTGGTGTCGCTTCAAGTCTAATTGTGTGTCAAATTAGTACCAGTATATCTGAAAGAGGAAAATACACATGCCTTTCCCCACGCAAATCAATCACATATGCAGTCACGCCTCCCGGAATCTTCACATCCACACGAATGTCCATTCGCGAAAATGCATTGAAACAGCTAAATGATCATTTGTAACGCGAGAGCACGGTGATGCGAGATAACATGGGCCCACCAAAACGTGCCAGTGCGCACTTTCCAGGCAGCTCCTTTTGAAAACCAAGCACCGCTCTCTTCGATAGCATAGGTGAGAGAATTGATATAGGCAGCGAGCGAGGCAGATGATGATGCGTCGACACCAGATATGAAGTGGTAGGATCCAAGCTACATGGTAAATTAGCCCAAAGAGCTAGTCACAGCGATTGCATCATGAGCCTACATCACGCTGGCCGCTCCGGCCTGTATTTTTTACAACATGACACAAATCTGGAGGTCCAAGTTCTCTGAATGTTGCTGTTAAGGCCGCGTTAGCTTCATATGAAGTCTCGTCGATGACAAGAGGACGCACATAAACTTTCTGTTCGGGCTGTTAGTGATTCTCCGAGTTCGACCTGCGATATACCGACGGCTCACTTATGAGTTGAAATCGGATATAGATGATGTTTACGTACCTCGAAGATCTCTGGGATCTCTTTGAACGAGGCCTGAGCCTCCGCCATAGTGAGCGTTATGTTAAACCGTGCAACTAGTACAGTAATGGCAATGCCATTGTTTGGCTTATCATAGGTAAGGCAAATAGAAGTAAACTTGGCGCGACGCGTCGCGTAACCTTGGTCCAAGTTAGTAGCTTGGCCTACTACCATTCATGTTAAAACTCCTCAGAACTCCATCATAACGCACACAACACGCCAGTATAGAAACACCTATATCCCATGTATTTTTACTTACAAACAAAACGGATGTGGAGGGCCTAAAAATGAGTATCATTAAATAACTTAACAGGTTCATGGTCATCGTCGAAGTAATGTAACGAGACTTGCGGGAAAGAGTTTTCATGGGAAGCTCGCTGCTTCAGGATCGCAAGTATCAGGATATTGTTCGGCCTTGTGGCGAATACTTATATTTGACGAACACATATAGCACCACAGCATTCCGTCATGGCACTGGCAGCTTCACATGCTTTAAAAGATACCAAAGTAACTTACGAACAACATGGCAGCCTGTGCGCTACCAAAGAGACTCCAACATATACAAAGCGGCAGCGCTCTACTCAAAGGCCATAACGGCAACGAACTTGAATGACGGTGACTGACTGTCGACATCAAGCTGCAGGAAAGTCCAAAGGATCACCGATGTCAATACCTGTCAGATTCGAATACTTCTAATCAGAATCTAATCAGATTCCCAGGAATATGCAGCACTGATGTGGTAAGGACTTCCTTTCTATCTCGGCGCTTGCTACATGCGCGCCCTGTTCCTGGACAAAGATAACCCACCCCCAAACCCCAAGCCAGGGCACACTCTCATTTAAGGAAAGCTCAGCTCCCAGTCCGTCTTCCACGCATTCTCGCGATTTTGACGCGTTGTCAATGCTGCACGCTGACTCACTGTGAGATACCGGTTACAGACGTAGACAGACGTGTGGACATGGACGGCCGGCGCGCGAACGTCCCATGAAGTATATGAGCATCACTCTCCAGGCTACAGACACAAAGACCCACGATCAGCGTGTCATCCCCTTCGATGTCTGCGCTCAACTGACGACAAGATTCAAATCCTTCCAACTCCCCTATGCTTTTATTGGTACAAATACAGAAAAATATATCTCAGTATATACACAGCGTGAGAGACACAACATGCGAGCACCTCGGGGTCATATCCGATATCTAAATGAAGGGGTGGGGAGGAAAGTGTCACTAAGACCGGTAAGGGGGAGGAGGTGCCACTGTCGTGACATTTAATCTTGTAAGTAGGCAGAACGCAAGTGTTGCCTGCTTCATAATACGTAGAGTATATCCACATATGTATTGTGGATTGCAGATGGGTATGTGGGGTAGATGCAGATGGTTGCGAGGTGAGATAGGCATGGAGTAGGGCGTCGTCCATTAAAATCGAGTCGGATCGAGTCGTGAAAGACTTGCTGACATTACCAAAGTGAAGGGAAAAAAAGAAGAAAAAATCAGGGTAAAAGTAGAACGAATTCCGGAAAGCAGGAAAGCGGAAATGAATGGTAGTAGATATAAGGAACCATGGATCGCGTGTATGTATATCCGACATAAACATGCAAAGCAATGATGACGTTATAGGAGCTTCGACTGCTTGAGGTGCTGCCGTATAACCATGTCGCGTACGCTCGCGATGATACCCGCTGTCGTCGCCGTATCCTGGCAGCATACCGCCTCATCAGTATCCTTCAATTCAGAAAAACGGGTGTGAAGCACTCACAGTAACAGATGTTAAAAACGCATAAAATTTCCTAGGACTCGGCGAATATTCACGGTGAATCGCATTAAATTTTCCACGAAGATCTACAGTGATGTTTGTTGATTAGTACGTCGATATATGACAACCAAGCATAGAGCGGCGTACATTTTCCGACGTTGTCAAGATCATTCTCCCTATCGCCATAGCTTTTGACGTATCTGGACAATCTGTTAAGGGGTCAGTCAGTATTTGCAAAAAGAAGGGAGGAGTGATGAGCATGTGAAAGATAATGCATGTACCTGATCCCTGCCTTCAACTTGGCTTCCAATATGTCGCACTTGTTGAGGAACAACACTAAATCCACATTTGCTAATAGCTTGTTAGAGCAAACCGCTTTCCATAATAGCACGGAGTCTTCCTAAAAAGACTTCCATGTCAGATCCACAACTTTTGTTAGCGGAGGGAAAAGGTACATACAAGACGGTTTACTGATCGGTCCTCTGCGAGGACTTGGTCAAATCCAGATATGGGCGCGAGAAATATTATCGCATCCACTAAAGTGAAATCAGAGGATATGATAATTAAAGGAAGACGAGAGATTTACCGTCGTCAAAAAATGGCGCCCATGTCGCTAACTTCATTTTAGTTTTTGGTTATTTATTCCATCGAAACCGTACTCACGTCGCTAGAAATGAGTCATTTAGAAGAACTGCCTGAGTAAATCAAGAATAAACGACAAACCTGGCTTCTGCTCCCGCCAACATCGACTATTCGCCACTCTGTGCCGCTGTCTCGCCCAGCCGTTACTTCCATCTCAAATTTATACTCTGAGACACCAACGGTCTTTAAACGAGCCTTTAAAACATCGTCTAGTTTAAGTTCAGAGGTCAACGAACAATAGTTAGGTATAGATATGAAATCGTACCGTCAGTTGGCATGTACCGAAGAGAGGTGACGCGTTCCAAGTCGTCCAAAAAGCTTTAGCAACAAATCAGATCTTCAGCCTCATACGATAACAATGACGCGACTTACAACCCAGGCAATTCTTGTAACCTAACCTTCTTCTTTGCCAAAACCTCCCTCACAACCACGTCGTTCCATAGTAGCATCATATCCTTTCTACATTGATATAGTACCTGCTGTGGCTCGTCCTGAGTTTCAAGCCCAGTATTCCCCGCGCTAGTAGGCCGGCCACTTGACGTGTCCTCCTCGCCAGAACTCGAATCATGATTCGCGTAACTCGAAAAATGGACTCGGGCTTTAGATAACGCGCCCTTCCATCCCGCGCCGGGGCGCACGAAAATCTCCTGAGTACGGAACGAAGTAAAGGGTTGTGACAGGGTCTGTGATGATGGGCCAGCAAGGTGAGTGGCCTCATCTTCGTTTGGAGGGACCAATTTGGCTATCAGCATGGCCTCGATGTGGCGGAGAGGTTGTAGACGCGTCTTGAGGGCGTCAAGGGGCGATGGAATGAGGGTTGTTGAGGAGGGGTTGGAGCGAGATAATAGACCCTCCGAGTCGGAATCGGGATCCGATTCACCCCCAGAATCGACGCGGATATCGTCAAAAGTGCCGTTGCCGTTGAGATTGGTGTTACCATTGACATTGAAGGGGGCGTATTCGGATGGGGGCAATGGAGGTATGTGCGTGGGAAGAGGCGGTGGTCTTGATATGCTACGTGCTCGAGAGCGTGGCGAGGAAAAAGGGGAAGTTTTAGGTGACTTTTGGGTTGGAGATGTGAGAGTTTCGAGGATAATACGTATCGAGCGGACAATATTCAACTGGATTACTGCGCGCCACTGAATTCTTTCCTCACGAAAGGCAGTGGGTGTATATAGTCTTTGGAACTCTGCAGAAGAGTGTCAACGAGCACTGATTAACCGGTAAACCGGAACTTACGCCTGAGGGTGGTAGACTTGCCTGCACCTCCTGGATTAATACTGAAAACAGACGAGTTGAAAAACACGCTCACCAGACTCGCTCTGGCCTAGGAGAAGGAGTCTAACGATACGTTTCTTCTTCCTAGCTTGCTTCTCAGCCTTGATACTGGCATCGATGGCCTGACTCCTCTTGTTCGCTTCCTCCTCACGAGCAATGCGCTGGTTGCGCTGCTCTGGAGTCTCGTCTGGGGGTGGTCTAAGTACCTGGTCAAGGGGGTCGTCGTTAAGCCTGGCCTGAACAGCCATACCAGCGTTGATCAGAGGGAGAAAGGACAGAAGAGGGCCAGGCACATATGTGCGAACGGAGGCACTCTTCTGATTTGCGTGATCGAGTCCTCCGTCATCATGTGACCCACTGAGGAACCATCACCTTCCGCCAAAAACCTCCCCCTCCGGCGTGGAGACCATCAGATCCGGCTTCAATCTCTTCAACAGCTCTCTCTCAACTGCGCGTGGTTTTGGTGACGCTGTCTGTCCGAATAAACATCTCCATGTGCATCACCTTGTCAATAAGCTCCGATTTTTTTCTACGAAGAGTAAACTGACAGCCGCCTGATTTCCCTTCATGACCCTTTCATGCACATGCCCATGCCTCACAAAACTCGTGATTATTTTCCCAGTACCTGACGCTGAATCTCTGCCTCCTTCCAGGCCTCGGTACCTCTGTTGGCACCATTTCAACCCAATCTCATGACTTGCATGAAACATTCATCGTCGGCCTCGTGTACAGCTAGCTATCTACGCGCCAGGGTTACTCAGGTGGTAGTAGTTATCTATCAGCTTCTTGCCCATATACTTGTCTCATCGATCCTAATTTGCCGTAATATCAATGTCAATGAAGGTTAACCCTTTCTCAGCCTCAAACTCCCACTCCCAACACCTCGCGGTACATTACTTACAATGAACGGCGCCAGGCACTCCAGCCACGGCAACCCATATCCTCTCAGGACCCACCGGCGACGGTGCCAGCGCGGCTCCTTCTGGCCCCTTCTCTGTAAATACCAATCCTCTGAGCTCTCTCGTAAGTTTAGCTTTCTCCTCAGCCCAGTATATACAGCGAGTCATCAGGAACCACAGGCCCAAGGAACAGACCCACACCGCCACCGGGTACCTTGGGTGTTCTCGTTGTTAAAGTTGCAACTGCATACAGAGTTAATGGCTATCATACCCACATCGGGTACAGATACTATGATGCATCACCCACATATGAACAGCATTTGGATGAAGATACCTATAGATATTCCCACCAATTTTTAGTACGCCAGGGACTGGAGACGCCAGAAAAGCGTTTGTGTTTTACACAGTCGGTGTGTGTGTGTCTGCGTGCGTTCAATCGGTTTTTGTCCTGGACCTACACTCACCAATGTCGTCACGATCTCTCTATGTGGATAAACGATCATCATCACGCGTCTCCTTCTCCATCACCCTCGGGGTAGGAGAAGTCAAAATTCGATAAACCATGTTAACATACCCACATGCCGAACCTGTCCATCTCCCGAGTCTCCGTACAGACGGCCCTATGGGTCCGCCGGACGCTACTTCCGTATTTCCGTATGAACCCATCGTATCATGATTCATGTATGTATGTATGTCGTACTTATCTCAGTATATGCAAACCCCTGTCAAATTGGTTCAGATTAATGAATGCTCATCATATCTGTTCAACGCATACTTTCTGATGCTTATGGGGTACCGCATTGAGGGGGATTATTTTTGGAACATTTGTAATGGGGATTCAACACATCTATATTCCCGAGGCTGACGACATTACGGATAGATACGATTGTAAAAATATACTATTGGACCCAGAGGATTATGGTGATAGGACAAGTATAGACATCGATTGAGCACATGCAGATAAAAATACACAAGCAACATTCTAACAAACGCATGACGACAAAGGTACGACTCATTACAGCCTCGGTTTTGACTCCACACCTTAGGTTCTAAGCCTTCCACTCCTGCTTACTTGGAGCGATTTCGGATTATTTTCTTCATCCAGCGTGCTGAGATGCTTTGAAATCGCTTCGAAGCGTGCAGTCGAAGCACCAGTCCCCAGACATAAGGCGTTGGTCCACTGGGTCTTAACCTGCTTTGAAACCTTCAAAAGCGCCAACGGGTTTTTCTCTTTGATGGCTTCGTCGAGCACTTCCTGATCAAGTTGAACGGGATTGCATCGCATTATGGAGGAAGACCAGTAAGGACCAACTGCGACAATTACGTCCAGAAAATCTATTCTGCGATGCTGGCAAAGGAGGATTCCTGCCTGAATGCGCTCAATGACTCTGGCCACCATGGCCAGCAAGCAATGTTATAAACGGTTTCAACTGGCGCACCTTGATAACCATGGCCCGAGCCCGTGGTCGCATCTGCAAAGACGTTGAACAAGTGGGACAATGTAAATCGAACATTGGCAATCATGATCAGGCTAGCCTTTGTATGAGCTGAAAACACTTCATCATCCTGGTAGCAGGCCTTCATCATCATCCTTGTCACGAGTCTATGTAAGTTAGGAAACAATGGATGGTAAATGCAACAAAGACGGTGGCAGTGCTAGTACGCTCTTCCCATTCATCATCACTGAGTATCAGTTGAGTGCCATTCGGTTTAACGCTATTGTATCTGACAATCCTAACAACCTTTCCAGCTATGCTTACACGCAGTCTCGTTCCTAGGTTGCTTGATCACCGATGAAAAACTCCCGACCAGAGGTTCAACCTCAAAATAGACGATTTGGACGAACAAGACATTGAGGACTTGAATGGAGAAGAAGTGGACCCGGACATATTTATTTCGAGCGTCATCGACCATCTTTTTCTCCAGGAAAAGATACGAAGCGATCCAGTCTGCGTCCTCGCGAAAGGCAGAGCCCACCAGTGTTTGACGATTGCTTTAACGACCCCGACTGTTACTTGCCTGAACATCCCAAGCCTGATGCTCTCTAACGGTTCAAGAAAGTTCTGGGAACTAACAAGGAACCTCGTTGGTATCGTTGTAATTAAGCGCACTCGGATTATAGGTGAGTTGACATCACACCCTATCCGTTCAATTCGTTGTTGATCCCCGTACCCTTTAGTTTCCATGTTGATGTTTTTCGCTTTGCAGTTGCTTCTTGTTTTCTGTCTGCTCTGTGGCATGTGTGCAGTATGCTATTGTCTTGTTCCCGCTATCATCAACTATTTGAATGTCAAAGAGTATATCAACGCGTTTTGAATCGTAAACCTTCTGAGGCGTAGACTCGAAACTGACACCAAAAACTGTGAATGATTACTAGGCTTTGAGGCATTATTAACAATTTCATACAATAAAAATCTCAAGGAAACCATCGCTGGGCTAGATAAAATCCAACTCCACACCTCCACCAACCACACCCTCTCCCCTTCTCTTTACCCACTCCCGACTCCAACTCTATCCCCAAACCCAATGACCATCACCTTTCCCTCACCTTCCCCATCCACAGGCTCTGGCTCAGGCCCAGGAGCAGATGCACATGCAAACGCACTTACTGGCCTCGACCCTGTCTCTGTCTCTGTCCCCTCCCCACATCCCAACTCCCTCCTAACCCGCCTTCTCTCCCTCATCGCCTCCATCTCCTCCGCTCTCGTACGCAGCCACTCCTCATCGTCTTCATCCTCGCCTCCGTCTTCATCCTCGCCTCCGTCTTCATCCTCGCCTCCGCCTTCATCCCCGTCATCCAGTCGTCCGTTGTGTCCATAGAAAGCATGGGAGCTTGGGAACGGACGCTGCAAGTCGAGCGAACAAGGGCGGGTGTCATCTGAGTTCAAGTGGTGCAGGAAGGGCATCGTCGCCGCGCGACCCCGGCCCCTGTCTTGGTTTTCAGGGCGTAGGTCGAGGGAGGTACTCCGCATCCCTCTGTCATCGTACCACGCTCTAAATGGTCCGAACTCGCCCACTCCTAGTCCCCCGACAAACCATTGTCTAGACACAGGCGCAGGACCCATCACGGGATGCATACCCAAGCTCGCGCTCTTCTTTCTTAGTTTATTCCCCCTTGACCTCGGTAGGGACCCCGGGAGTTTATTGTTGGCCGTCACGTTAAAGCCAGAGTTCGCATTGGGATTGGGATTGGCGTTCGACGGGGTGACCGGGGATGTGCTTTTGCTTTTGCTTTTGCTGCTGCCGGTGCTGTTACTAGGTGACACCACATTCGCATTTGTACTTGCACTTGCACTCACGCTCGCGCCAAGGGGCAACGACGGCGATGGATAGAAAAGGCTCCGTCTAGCCCAAAGCGTCGTCGCGTACTGGCGGATACTCAGACTTGCACTAGGGCGTTTGGTATGTGCCAAGGGGCGACTCCGAGTCAGTAACCCTGGACATGGAGGCGGATCTTCACGTTGCTGTTTTTTTTGTTGCTGTGGCGAACCTGACCTTGAATGTGGAGATGGGACGGGGAGGGCGGAGGAGGAGGAGGAGGAGGAGGAGGACAAGGATGAGAGGGGGAGAGTTGATTGAGAGGCAGGCGGATTCGCCATTGCTGTATCCAGTGGCGGTGGCAATGGTGTGGGCACGTCAATTCCAGCAGCAGCAAGAACATCGCCTATCGGCGCATGCCCACGGGGCGATTGCATTCGATGGGCGTAGGTACATATAAGGCTGTATGGCGTAATTCGTTAGCGTGGATAGCTTTAGCCAATTTAGATGGTGTGCATGAATACATACCCAGGGCCCAATACGAACTCTCCCCCGAGCTGATGAATGTTCCCGCCAGGCTCCCAGATGGGTAGGCCCGCTTTGAGCCCACGAAAAACAACACGGGCGACACCAGAGACGGGGCCATGGCGGATGTACGATTTGCTCGCTTCCGACGGGCTTGTATTTTCAACGGAATGAGGAGGTATTTTGGTCTGAGGCGCAGGGTTGTCGGTGGAGGTAGAGGTAGAGGTAGGTGAAGATGAAGAGTTCCATCTCTTCATGCCCAGGGCAGCGTACACCGCGAGCGTGGGGTCCGTGTACATCTCAATCGAGGGCCGATCGAGACCAAACAGAGCGAGGTATTTGATAATATATGAAGAGGAGCCATTGCTAATTAGGATGATGCGAGGAATAGCGGAAGGGGCAGTGCTACTAGGAAAAGTAGAGGCAATAGAGGCGGAGTAGTCTTGGCAAAAGGGGCACCAGAAATGTCGGAGGAATATGACAACAGTTGGGCCTTCGCGGGTTGCGAATAGGGATGAAAAGGGAACGCGTAAACCAGAGGGTGCGATTACGGAGAGAGACGCAGCATGTGCCAGTTGAGATGAAGTGGGGAGTGACCATTCTGATGGGGCAGGTTGCAGGAGTGTACGTATGAGCGTATCATCAGGAGGAACACAGTAGTGGATTGTTGGCACGGATATGTGTACTAGAGATGAAGAAGCAGACGGAGATGTCTTCACGTCATTGGTGCGTTTGAAGAGGCGACTGGGCCACTTGCTTGGGCTCTCGTCTATGATGGGACTGCTATCACTAGACTCTGTGTGCAGAGGGCTCTCCTGTAAGGGATCTGTGTGAAGATTGTACGCATGCTTGAGGCTGCTACTGGAGCCGCGGGTGCGGAGAACCCAGAGAGGGGCAAAAGGATCGCTGGGATCGGGGGATGGGTAACGCAAGTTGGCTGCGAGTGCAGCGTCTACAAGGGGCGGAGGCTTGCGCTTGATCCTAGTGGGTGTCGACTCCATGGTATAGCAAGATCTCAATCGTAATCAGTAACCTTTTTGTACGTCTAACAGCGCGGCTGACTGCTACACGTGTTGTTGTTTCTCCCGCGCATGTGCTTCCATTCAAGTCCTCCGTGCATCCATCTCAAACAGGCCTCAGTTAGCGTCGGGTACAGTAGGTATGGCTCCTTCCCGAGAGTTTAGGGTAACACCGGTACCGAGCTCAACACAATGAACACGGGCGGTGAAAGTTGGTTGATGTGATCCAGTCGCGTTAAGCAATGTAAACCCAGCTCTGGGATGCATGGTCGTGTCGTAACCCATCAGCGCCACTGAGTGATCGTGAACTTGGAGACTGGAGCACGCGTCCTCAATTGCGGTTGGTCTCATGAAGCTGGCATGTGAAATTTAAATAACAACCTGGATGTATATCCCTCTTAGCTCAGTGGTAGAGCGCGTCACTAGTATTGCTTATGAAATGACGAGGTCAGTCGTTCAAGTCGGCTAGAGGGAACTATATTTTATTGTGGGCCTCTGTCGAGAATCATCATGATTGATAATCTCACTGGATGGGGGAAAACCATTCTCATTTGGTCCTGCTTATTTGAAGGATAAATAGATTTGCAGACGTGTCAATCGTATTGGCCCATAATGATATTGAAGAAAGCAAAGGCGCAGAACAGAGTGCTAAACAAAGATGGTAGATATGTGGCATAGAGAATGAATATATATCTGCTGTGAACCGTGTGGCCTCGATCTATGATCTACTAGTCGTTGCTGGGCCTCAAGGATTCCACATCAACAAACCAGTCTGGCTTAACTCCCATATTGCTCTCTGTATTTAACTGCGAGTGGCTGAAACGATTCTTATACGACCTGCTCCGTTTGCTGCATACCGTCAAGAGGGGTATCCAGCCACCTTTAATGCCATGAGGATCGATGGGGTTGAGGGAAAACGATACTGTAACGAAGGTTCTTGATTCCCGAGTCTGCCCTTAATATCTGTTTGGCAATGTTAATTTCGAACATCATGTCCATATGGCAGTCATAACGGCTGATCTATTTGCATTTGGTCACAATAGGCCAAAACCCACTCCTCAGAAATAGGAACGCCAAAGTACAGGCGACGTTCTTCAACTAGGAGCAGATCACTAAGCAATTCGGTTACAGATGAAAAAAAGAATGAAAAAAAGAATGAAACAAAAAGGAAATTTGGGTACATTCAAGGACATCATGGATTGAATGGCATAGCTAACACTGCGATGGGTCGAAATACTTTGAAGGATTGACTCTAAAGCTTTCATTCTGACCACGTCATCAAAGGTGATTGATGTCGATGATCTCATGTCTCTCATCAATCCTTAAAATCGTACGGAGGACATCAACAAGCCCACAAAGCACAATAACCATTGTCATCCACTGGCCACCACGGCGCAGTATCGAACATCTACGCCTTCTGGCAGGATATGCACCTCCAAATCGATCAATCTAAATTTCGCGCAATGTGCCACTGCACGAACCGTCCTCCCTTTTATGGGCTAGTCAAGTCACTACGGTCAAGGGAGGACACCAAGTGTCTTATCCCAGAAGTCCTGTAGTCGTAGGCCCATGGGATCAGGCTCTTTCTGCTCCGCAACCACTGACCACTATGTCGAGGGTCCCTGATAAAGAACCTTTGTATCCAGCAAGGGTGGCGCTGGCGCACCCACGCATTACGCCGCAGATCAGTCAGTATCTTTGCCAATCCATTCTTCGAGCCACACTACAGAGCCAGGTATATTTCAATCGATCAAGTGGGGGGCCATAGCTTGTGCGGTATTGTCAACTGGAATTGCTGCTTGTCGTCGTCATTCCCACAACGTTTTACTCTAGGTGACCATTGGTTGCCAGCATACCTGAGGCATGGT
This sequence comes from Tephrocybe sp. 9980TJB, assembly GCA_018220975.1. Classification (NCBI taxonomy): domain Eukaryota; kingdom Fungi; phylum Basidiomycota; class Agaricomycetes; order Agaricales; family Lyophyllaceae; genus Tephrocybe; species Tephrocybe sp. 9980TJB. The sequence continues at coordinate 109,081 of JABAJU010000046.1, forward strand.
GCTGCATTTCATCGTTGTTCCTGTGATCTTTTCCCTGGATGGCCAGTTCTAAATGCTGGAGAAGGCCTTTGTTTCCGTACATAACAAATATCGCATCGTTCCTCTCCTTTTTATAGCTTGGTTTTCGTTAACGTTTGCTTCGTTTTATCATCTGGTTAGGAACAAAAATGGTGTGTCGAGCCATTCTCTGGCCTCAATACTTATCCCGGACCATTTGATGTCTTGTTTCTAGAGTACAAACATAGCAGGAATCCTTTCATCTTCAATGAAACTACCGAACTAGCTGATAATGCTCCTCTGTAGTTTCAAGAACTGTTTTAAGGCCAAGAACTTTGAAGTAGGTTTTCTCAACGCAGATGTCTGCTAGCGATTGCCTCGAATTTGAGGTCGCTTATAAGACGGCTTTAAACAGTCCTCGCGAAGCTCCATCGTATGGGGTTTATAACTGGGCCTTGACACAAACTATATTTCCCGGCCTGTGCCACGCACAACTCCCTGCCAGTCGCCACCATCACCCTATCCACAGTATCCACTCACATGTGATATCGACACCCACATGGACGACGAATATGATGAGACAGATCTTCTTTCGCTTCCTACTTTGATGATCTTTCCTACACTCTTTGGCTATATTCTCCTGCACCGCACTCCTATGCAGTATTATAACTCGCTCCTCCAACACCCAATCGAAGTATTTTAGAGAGTGACCCAATACTACTGGCGAAAATTACTCAAATTTCGTTGAAGATGATGCTGATACGGCCTTCAAGAAGATGTATTTTTCGCAGAAGCAGGATAGGGAGAAACTTTATTTAGGGACCGTTTTCGATCCATGGAATGAATGCCCCATCACGTAATTTTTCTTACTCGATCTCTTCCTTGGTATGGATTGACGCGATGGTTGCAAATTGTGTGTGTCGCCCTTGATTATAGGATTCACGGCGACGATATGTTTCTTGCCTTCGTATGATTGTTGCTAACGTTCTCCTGTAAAATAGTGCGATAACAACCTTCCTCCCATTGTCGCTACCCTTGGATAGGGGCTTGAACGCTAACTGAGATAATTACAAGTCCGTTGGATATTATCGAGAGCTGCAACCCCGCATGCAGGGCCGCCGGTTGCTAGAAAATGAAAGGTGGGCGTATTGCCTTGATGAGTCACAGCGTGCCAACCGGACCTAGGGCTGACACCTCACCTTCAACACCTTTGCCACAGAACATTCCGCACTAACTTAACTTATGTGGCCATATTGTCTACGACCTCACTTATTTTGTTGAAGGTATTAAAAAAAGCATGGCCCTTTTGATAGGAGGATAGATGATGAGTTTTCCCAAAGCCAAGGAGTAGCTTTAACGCCGCTATCCTGACACCAAGATGCCCAGTGACGACAACGCACCCTCTATCCCGTACGGGATTCGAAGTTATCATAACCGTAGCTTAGACCATCAATTGAACGTCTGAGCGCTTGTTTTCACAGACAAGATCTATTGCATCATCACTCACACAGAGAGGGACTCGAACTACTCCTGCAATCTTCGCTGAAGATGAAAATGATATGGCCTTCAGGAAGATGTTTCTCCCCGAGAAGGTGGATATGGAGGACGTGATGTTTGGGACTATTTTCGATCCGTGGGGCCAACGTCCCCGAAATTAGCATGTACCACGCTTTCTTACAGCATCTTACTTGATTCCTATCCTATTTATTACTGATCTCGCCTTGTATGGCCTTCTTGAGATGATATTGATAGCCCATCACTAGCAATTGGAATACTGATTACGAAGAATTTGTTTTATTTTGAGTTTGATGGATTGATGGATCACTTGTGTGGCGACCCAGATCAAGCGCCCCATGTATGTATTTCTCAGCATTCCTGATACAGCCTCCCTCTCGTTGCGGAACCAAATAAGTCTCTGTTGTTTTCAAGGCATACTTCGACAGACTCATAACGAGATTGCTTAAACTTCCCCGGAACCTGTATGTGTTTGAATTTCTAGTCTTCAGCAAAGATGCACGTTCTAAAGTTGCTTGTAGATACTAGTTCCTCTTTTGATATATGAGCCTATGTCACCTCAAGTATAAATTCCTACCGCAGATTTTGAGTCGCGTAGATCGGGACGCGCTATGTACAGTGAGACTTGCCTGTTATTTCGCTTACTCTCTCTTGCAGCGCCCGAGGTCTGCTGCCATGAACATTTCGTGGATATCAAGTTCCGGAACACAATATAGTCTCATCCGCCTTTCAAATGGTCGAGATATATTACCTCTCCTCCAGGTTACCTCCTGCCCTATCGATCTCCGACGCTTCATGGGCTACCTACATGAGCCTGATGACGACTTCGAGTCTTTAGGTTATCAACATTTGCGAGACTTTTTGGTAACGAAAGCGACGTTCTACCGCCGACTCGATAGTTCCTGTCTTTTTCTATCCCCACAAGCCGTCCGAGACTTGCCTTTGCGCAACAACGGTTGTGGCTCGCAGATGCACAATGCTTGGAGACCATTTGAAGATTATCCCGACAATGCCTTTGGTCAGGGTGGTGGGCATTACTTTGAATATGAATTAGATGATTTTGCTTGTCATCGAGCCTTTCGTTTCTTCACTAAAAATTACCGAAGGCGTCTTGACCGAGACTGGAGGAGCGGAACCGTTATTGCGTGGATAGGATGGTACGCACCCCATCCTGTCTCTCTTATAGGGACCACTACGCCTTTTCATCTGTCTTGTCGTCACTCTTTCAAATCGAAGGGCCTTCATCGATTAAACCAATCTCTGACCGAAAGTTCTCTGAAAACAATTATCTGCGAGTTCGAATTACGGAGCAGGGATAATCCATATTCTTTTGTGCTGCTGGAAATTGCTGCCTCTTTTGACCAGCTCCCTTGGACAGGAAAAAACAAACTTATATCACCACATCACGTCACTGAATTCATCATCTCGCTACCTCCGTTGTTCCCCTTGCATACGCTTTCCTACTCCTTCAATGACTTCCGTCTTCAGCTATTTCTTCGTTCAACTGGACCCTTGCTTGATCAACCATATACGTTGCATTTCAAGGATAGATCACTTCCTGCAGGAATTCTATCGCGACCTGTTCATCTTGCTACTGTCTCTCGAAGATGTGAGCCATTGCGTCCATCCGAAACGCAAAATTGCCTCCCTGAAACGAACCTCTGTGTCAATCTCGAGAATCTCGGATCTTCAGCGGGCTTGCTACAATATCTGAACCTGGCGGAGTGTCCTACTGTATTGGAACCCGCAGAACTGCAGACATCATCGCATGTTTCAGAGCAATTCGAATCTACTGGGGTCGAAGAGGCATCAGAATATACCGAAGAAGAAATTACTGCTGAAATCCAGGCGTTTACCGATGAACCCATGGCGGATCCAGAGGGGTCAGAATGGACTGACCTCGATGTAGATGACGCTGGCAACGACCTGATGGTCAGTGATTATGCTGTGGAAATCTTGAATTACATGAAAGAAAACGAAGTAAGTAGCCTGGGTGTCTGAAGCGGTCAACATTCCCATCTGAATTGTTATCTATAGAGCGCCACGATGCCGAATCCCAGTTACATGGATGATCAGGAAGAGCTAACCTGGGAAGCACGCGGAACTATGATTGACTGGCTCATCAAACTACAGGGTCATTTCCACCTCCTCCCAGAGACTCTCTTCCTTGGTGTCAACCTCGTCGATCGCTTCCTTTCTGCACGTTCCGTACGGTTTACCAAGTTCAAGCTCGTCGGCTTGACATGTCTATACATTGCAGCCAAGTTTGAGGAAAATCGCCCTCCCTCTCCTTCAGAGTATCTGAAGCATTTTCATGCCACCTATCGCGAGTTAATAAACGCTGAGAAAATTATACTGAAAACCCTGCATTGGAACATGAGCTACCCAAACCCGTTCAACTTCCTGTGTCGGGTGAGCAAGGCCGATAGTTATGATGTCCATGTGCGAACGCTTGCAAAATACTTCTTGGAGATTGGCTGTCTGGAATGGACGCTCATCTCCGTAACACCATCCATGATGGCTGCAGCGTCGATATGGCTCGCAAGACTGGTTCTTGAAAAAGAGGTTTGGGTACGTTGTTCTTGATACCATCCTGAAATTATAACTCTAACGCCATCTTTCCCTCTGAAGACGGCAGACCTGGCGCACTACTCATCATATCGCGATTCAGATCTCGTCCCAGTGGCAAACTTAATGCTAAATTATATCCTCAAACCTGTTCAACATGAAGCATTTCACAAGAAATATGAAACCGGAAAGCCATATCTCAAGGTCATCTTTCCTCTTCATATTACTTACACAAAGATCCTGAAGACTGCATAGGCGAGTATTTTTATGAGGCGCTGGGTTCTGAAGCAATGGCCTCAAGGTACCGCCATCGACCTATCCAAGGAGTTGCCCAGGATTAAGGCCATGATACGTCTGAAACGCAGGGATAAGGGCCCAGCGGTTCATCAAGCGGAAGTTCGTGCTAAGAGAGCTTTTTCAGAAGAACTAGACGAGCTGCCAAGCACAAAGAGGAGGCGCTAGCTTCTTCTCCATAAATGACGTCACGAAGTTCGAACGACTGACGCATCCTTATGTCCGTCCAGTAATCATCTTTCCATCTTATGGCAACATATTATCGCTATTCAATGCTATCCCTCTTGTACATCTTCATCGCACGCATCTTTTTACATGGTAATTTCAACGTTTTTCAAGGCTTTGCGATTGTCCTTTGATCCAGTGTAGACCTCAGAAGTGTATGACCTACTACTGCATAGGTTCCTGTCGGTTTCGAGTTATCAGCATCGAGCTGTTAGATTCATCAATGTCGTCTTCAGAGTTTCGAGAGTAAATAGAGCGAGATTATTAACTACTGTCTTCAATCCGTGTGTTGTGAGAAATACTTGATAAACAATACACAGGTATTTGAACTGGGAGTTATAAAGTATTACAGGTACTATACTAATTAAAAAGAACAGTAGCAACTCGGGAAAGGAGGAGAAACGAATTGGACAAACGGAGTTGAGGAAAGAGGGCCGCACGCTAAGGTCACAGAGCAATCTCTAACGGGTATTCGTAGGCCACTTTTCTGCTATATTAGCAAGGAATTTTTCTACAACCACCTTGCCTTTATGTAAATTTTCAAGCGATATGCGTTCGTTGGGTAGATGGGCTTGGTCCTAGTCAAAGAAGGATAAGCGAATCCATGATGAATCGGGCGGCCTTGGGTGACTCACCGAGCTCTGCCCCATCGGCAGGTGAAGCGCGTGGCACCCGAACTCCTTTTCGAGATACGGCACGGATGGAATGGACTGAGAAACATAGAATCGATGCCGCCATGAATAACGGACTTTGAGTTATGTAAAATGAAACGCACTCCTCCTTCTCGGATGCGTAAGGGCGCGACACCCCAGACGTCCTGAACTGCGCTTTCCAGTGATTTGAACCAATGGTCGTCAAGATTCCCGAGCCACCAATCGGCAGTATGCTCTACCGTCACCTGTGGAAATGTAGTGCGCTTAACAACGAGGAAGGAATGATATACAGCTAGAATACCTTGAGTTTATTGGGCGACTGCAGAGTCTCAAATGAAGACTCAAGGTGAGCAACCAATGCTGTGACAATGGTATCTAGGTCCTGGTCAGGAACCACGCGAACTGAGACCTGTGACTTGACGAGCCCAGGAATGACTGTCGCGTCTGTAGTTGGAGTGAAGATTATGAGTGCTGAGCTTTAATGCATGGGATAATACGCACTCTTAGGACCGGAAATCTCGATTGTATGTAGCGTAAGAGACGGTTCCCGCCATCTCGAGGACAGGGTTGCAGCAGGTTGCTGTGCCACACCAGCGAGGACTTTATACATCTCTCGTTCTTCGTCCGTCTGTGGACGTACGTGGTCATCTATATCCAACCTTGAGGCTCGAGATAGCAGTACAAGAAGTGACAAATCGACCACATACAAAAGCCGGGAATCTGAACTCTCCTTTTCCCATCCGTTAGCGAAGCAAGAAGGCGGACCCTAATTAAGGATTGTGAGGCTAAGCGAATGTCACAGAAAGTAGGAAAACGCACATGTCAAACATGGGCTCCACGACGGCACCTCCCTCGAGACCAGAGTGGAGGTCTGGAAGGTCACTGGATATCTGAAAGTCAGAAAAAGTTTAATACAACCTCTACAAGTAGGAAGAACAAAAGTGCGCACCGCGAGCGCACAGTGAACAACTCCACGCAAGCCATATGTAATGCAAGGTTCTTCCTCCCCAATCCACGTCGAATTGCTCACCAATATTGCATCTATATTCCCAATGGAGTCCTGACATTACGATTACGCTGAGCACCTGGGAAAGCAAGGGAAATAGAATAAAAAGATACCTTATATGTTCTAACCGCCTCTCCGAACCCCGTGCTTCCGCACTCTTCCTCTCCTTCAATGAGGAAGACAAGATCGCATCCCAGCGCTCGGCGCGAAAGGAGCTCCGCCGCAGCGCACGCAACCGCGATGATGGGCCCCTTGTCGTCCGTCACCCCACGCCCATACAGGTAACCGTTGCGCCCAGTTAGGGTGAAAGGATCCGAGGACCAACCTTGTGTGGGTGCGGGGATGACGTCGTAATGCCTGTATAGTCATAGTGTTTTGAGTGGGTAGGTGACATCGAGAACGAAGAGACGCACCCGTAGAATAGGATGCGAGGTTTGGGCCGGTCGCCTTTTGTGCCCTGGAAGGTGCCGAGTACAAGAGGATTTTTACCTTCGCCCGTTGGGAGCTGTAGGTTGTTTAGCAGAGCGCTGACCGAGAGTGAAATACGAACGAGTGATGTATGCGCTCCGAGCTGATTAAGGCATTTCTTGAGCCAGATAGCAGCTTGTCTACAGTCCTCCCGATGCGCATGGGCACTGCTGACACTCGGTACTGAGACAAACTTCGAGAGTGCATAGGTCATTGTGTCTAACATAAACATATGGGTCAGCAGCTACTACTATACAGAGTATGATGATAGGGTACCAGTTATGGATTGGTGATGAGACGCAGGGAGCACACTGTCGGTGGATGGGTCCTTTCTTCGCTTCGGCGGTTCTACCTCCCATAACTTTGCAGAACGACAGGTGAGAAATGCTGTAAATGTAAACACGAACTCGAGAAACACGCACTTTGATGTAGTTATCGTTGGCACCAGTGACGAGGCGACAAGAGGAAGTGTGAGGGTTTGAGTCGATGAAAGATGAAAGCACGATGCCGTCGTGCCCTCTCCAAGACGCTGTACAGTCAAATGATGCGGACCAGCACTGCAAAAAGGTCAGAGTTACGTTACTGGGTCATGGGGATGTAGCTCGGCTGACTTTGATCCACCCATCCGCAGAGCAGGTATACAGATCCGAGTTAATCATTGACATTGACAGGATATCAATACCCTTTCACGCGCAATTGTCATTCAAGGAGCATTGGATCATGGAATGCAAATAGAAGTACCTCCTGAACGATGATTGTCCTCACAAGAGTCTTGGTCTCCAGATCGAGGACCTTAACGTATCCGTCCTGACACCCAGCATATATTGTCTCTTTTTGTGCAACGAGCGCAAGAACTGCACCATTTGCGCACTGGAACTCGTGCACAAGGATCGGGCCCTTATCAGTGCAGTCCCACAGCTATAAACCCAAAACAGTAAATAAGAATTTCTTTGTTCCAGACCGTCAGACGCACCTTGACTGTCTCATCCCCACTTCCTGTTGCTAGCTGCACATTATCACGGCTATCGAGCAGGGCCATACAATACACGTATCCATAATGGGCTGAATCAATAACATTTGTGGCTTCAATGCTGAGGAGACCGTGCTGTGCTGGGAAGTGGTCTACGTCAGGAGGACTGCAACCACCAGCGCTTGGGTTACGCGCAAAGATGTCAGCCGGGCGGCGCTCATACTGAGGGTAACTATCAAAAAACTTGTGTGCCTTCCGTGGAGCAATGGTAGAGGGTGTGGATGTGCCCGACACGAGTGACGCGAGATCGGTGAACGATGAAGAATGGGGTTGTGGAAAGTGAAGAGGCGACGAGGAGAGTGTGGCGAAGTCGTACCACTGGAGAGAAGTGTTTTGACATCCGATGAAGATGGTTTGAAGAGAAGGTGACCAAGCGAGAGAGAATAGATCGCCTGCACCTGTTTCTAGATATGGATCGAGAACATAAAGTGCTGTCAGCTCGGTGGTGGACCAAACCTGCCGAAGATGAGATGTAGAGATGATTTGCGAGCCAGCACACGACCTACTCGAACAGTGCTATCCCCTAGCACGCGTCAATACAAAATGAACCGATAGACACGTAAAACTCACCAGAGGAACTGAATAGCCAATCCTTTTCTTTTGCAAGTTCTAATGCTAAGACACTTCCGGTATGACCACGCAGTGTGCTTTTGAGGGTGTACGCTCTCTTTTGCCAAACCTGACGCGCTAGTATCAGGCAAATGAACTTAGATCTTGTATAGGAATACGCACGGAGATCTCCTGAGTCTGATTGCCAGAGAAAATGTAATCATTATTAGACGCGAGACTGAGAACTGAGCTTTTCGATTGATGAAGAGAATGAATTAGTGGCGGCGGAGATTCATCAGTTTGAAGTGGGCGACTAAGAGAAGCTGCACCAGGTGTCATTAGAAAGGCTTCAAAAAGAAAAAAGAAAGACCACATACGATGGGGTATTGATGACTCCATGACCGAGTACATCGACATGACTATCTTTTCCTTACCAACGGTCAGCTAGATCCCTATTACAGATGGCCCAAAGGCCGTTCAGGATATTGAAAAAGGTGAATAGAGTGCGATGCAATCGATGATAAGTCCAATGATAGTCAATAATATTCCGAGTCGAGTCGATGCATTACATAACCGCAACCCCTCCTGACTATTGCCACCATCTCCTTCAGTTCACTGACTGGCGTAAACTCGGGGAAGCACGCCATTTTACGTTCTAGCGGTGCAAGAACGCGCCTTTAACTTTGAGACCCTTCGTGTACTGCACTGAAGCTAGCACTAATGGTTCCTTGATTGTATTGTTCGTTGAACCATCAACTTCAAGCTTCCACACTCATCTTTTTCATAGCTTGCTCACTCATCGCAAAGTATCGGTTGAGTTTCTTCCAACTCAATGTCACAACGTCTTGCACACCTCACAAACTGTCTAGCTATGATCCAACGAAGTCTCGTCCTGGGTTATTTAATTACTGATGAAGAACTGCGACAAATTCGCTTGAGGCTGAACCTCGACGAGACGACCAATTTGTATGAAGAAGATGGCCTAACTGAGGATGGAGAGGAAGTGGACCTGGACATGTTCTATTTGAATGTCATAGACCATCTTTTTGGCTAGGCAGTGATACAAGGAGATCCGGTCTGCGTCTTCGTGAAGGGCAAACTTCGCCAGTGTTTGGCAATTGCTTCTAACGACCCCGACTTACGTGCCTAAACATCTTAAGCCTGAAGCTCTGGAACGGATTCAAGAAGGTATTGGGAACTGAAAAAGGATTTTGGTATCATTGTGATTGAGCGTACTCAGTCTAAGACTAATGGTGAGTTGACACAACGCCATATCCGTTTAATTTGTATTGATCCTAGTACCCTTTAGTTTTCGCATGTTGATGTTTTTCGCTTTGTATTTGCTTCATGTTTTTTGCCTGCTCTGTCGCATGTGTACCATAATAATGTTGTCCTGTTCTCGAGTTGAAAATATGTTGAGGGTCTTAGCTTGAAATCTCTTTCATCGTAATCCACTATACAAAGCTCGAGCACTCATCCAGGGCTATGTTGAGACATGCTTCACCGCAAGGTAGCTATCGATCTTGTAACAAGAAGCCGAAGGGCTCAAAGCCTTTCATAAGTTAATGTATCGATTGACAGAGGATCAAGTTATACTTTTATTCGGCTTCACGTATTTCAACTTCATAGGGAGGAAATATGGAACTCTTTTCTTCCGCTGCCTTAACGAGTGCTATCTCGTCTGCGTCATCCAGCAAGCTTCACCGCGGTTAAACGGATACTAACTTACTCCTCTCTCTTTGAACGAAGGAGCCAGTGTTCGCATTCTCGCCGGCGATTGATTGTTTTCCTCCACTTCCGATATCCTTGTTCAAGCTAGAATCATTTCTGAATGAGTTTGTGTCTTTTAGCTTTCAAAATGTTCTAAACAAACCAATTTATATTACTCGTAATCGGCCTTCTCTGCCTCTACGAAGATTTGGAGCAATGGTTCGTTTTCTTCAAGACGTGTCAGTTCTTCAACAATTCTGTCATATTGTGTTTTTTAAAAAATAAACTTGGACTTTGATGTCTCAAAAAGAAACAATATTACGTCTTTAATATGTACAAAATGGTAGGGGCTCAACTTCAAGGTTATAGGCCATCCAGACGGGGCACATTTCTCCCATAGGCAACACCCTGTAATTCCTGGTGTACAATTGGCGCAAGGAATTGTCCTTGAATTTCGTATGTCAGCACGTTAGAAAAGTTAAAATCATAATTCCTTACTTCTTTTTAATGCAAGGAAAATATAGTCGCAAACGAGCCTTCCAATTGGGTTTAGATATTTCCTTATCCGAACCACATTCCTAGGTTGACAATTTGATAATTTATCGCACGGAATTCCAAATTATTGCTACTTATATTCAGCGCCGTACAGCATAAGGAAGTAGCTAGGATAGCTTATACACGCGGGAATTTCGGGTGGAGGATCTTGTGTAATATTTTTGAGCAGTGAGTGACAAAGGTACTAGTGATGTGGCATGAAGGTGGTACGTAAGGCTAACCTGTTTCCAAAGAAAATTCGCCCGACGATTCAAGAGCATATTTCGGAAAGATTTATTGGCTCTAGAAAGGCGAATAAATCTACAGGTTCAAGGTGACCTCGAGTATTTCCTCTCTGACCTCTGTTATGGGTTTTGCGTCGTTTTGGTTCTGGATCATCATCAGACCCACGAGACTTTACGCCAGCTGGGTTATTAGACGACTGTAGAGGGTTGGAACATGAAATGATGTCCTGATGCGTCGCGTTCTGTAACATCACGTGCACCATCTTTTCTGTGACTTTTATAAGTTTCTGTGACAACCAATCGTGCTTCGACTCGTCGTCAGTGGCCATGACTGACATGGTCGTGCATGACTAGTCGTTAACAATAATAACTCACCAGCTGGAAATCCGTTATTTGGAACAGAAAGACTCGGAAGCAACCTAGTAAGTGATCTTTGTTGTAATAACTGTAATGTCGGAACAAGCCTGGCTGGCTGGCTGCTGGGCAACGTGAGATTGTTTGTATATTGAGCTCATCTCACATTTCCAGTGTTGGATTCTAAATATCTATTACCATTGTCTCAAGAGAAGCCGAGCGAGCAGGGTGGTAGTAGTGAAGAACTTGAGGCCAGGACGGAAGGTGGCGAAGACAAACAGGATTCAGATTCGAGCAAATCAAGCCAGGACTCATTCCGTAAATACAGGATTTTCTTCCTCCTAATATTTCGCTAAATTTGTTCCTTTACAAAAGCATTCTTCAATGATGACGCTGGCGAACTACCAGAGTCAATGGAAGCAGGCGCTGAACCGACACCAATGCCTAATCTCGACGACGTAGGCCCTGTTGATGATGACACACTACAGGAGGACCTCGATGCACCTCTTAATTCTACAGAACACGAGGATTCTATTAACGTACCATCTACTTCTAGTGCCTCTCTACATTGTCTTCAAACTCCCCCTCACACCCAATCCTTCTCGACGAAACCAGTCGCAAGCGATTTTCCACTTTCTCCACCTGGCCCATCGCAGGTCCTCACTCGCCCAACACGTGAAAATAGCACACCGATTGCCTCAAGCGAATCTGACTCAGAGTCTGACTTCGATTTTGCCGAAAGTCTTTTAGCTAATCTACGACCCAAACTCTATCATAGCCCGTCACTTATCAATGAACCTACCAAGACTCTATCCGATGACCATAACAGCGTGCAATGGCCCCCTTCCCCTTCCCCTTCGATTAAAAGGCGTGCGACGAATAGCCCGTGTATTCAAAATCAACCTCCTCCGAAGAAGCCAAAGTTTGTTCTTACGGAGGAAGAGGAACGAAGTTGTCTAATGATATCGGACTCGGATGAAGAGACTTCTGCAAAATCTGCGACGGAAGGTTTGTAGTTACTGGGTCATTGTTTGTTCACAGAACTCAGCTCCATCTTGCAGCCGAACTTCGACTCGCCTCTCAGCCTTCGCGTCCTGCACCTAAACCAAAGCCTAAGCGGAAGTCGTCCGGACTTTCTGCTTCCACATCATCTTCCACAGTTCAATCTCGTCACCCAGGCTCCCGACCCCATCCAACCTCATCATACAGGAAGCACGATGTGTACTGGCACCTGGACGGAAATATCCTGGTTCAGATAGGAACGACTCGTTTTAGGCTGCATAGAAGCATTCTTGCAAGACAGAGCAAATGGTTTGAGGAGAAGTTCAACCAGCGAGAAACAGCTGCTGAGTTAGTTTCGGCTGGCGCTGATGATGATATCCCACTTTGTGATCTGAGCGACAAGGATATCACTGTCGAGGATTTTGAAGGGGTTCTCTGCGCTTCAGAAGATACCGTGTGAGTTTCTTACTATCCTTACCCTCATCAAGAGCCTCATCGTTTCGCCCAGAGCCTGTTTCCGCGAGGGGCTTCCGTTTGAAAAATTAAACTCACTTCTGCGCACATCCACCACTCTTCGGTTTACGATCATCGAGAAATATGCAGCGAGTGCTCTCTCAAATATGTGGTCTGCAGATCTGGAAGATGTCGGCGTCGACAGGATCGAACATCCCCCCGAAAGTCTTGCTCTGGCACGCCAGTGCGCCCTCTTCCCTGTTATAAAGCGCTCCTTGTACGAGCTAGTCAGGTTATCTAACTTTGGCCAAACTAAGGTCATGCCAGGAGACATATCCTCTGCCTCTGAAGTTCGCTTGGGTGCATATGACAAGGATATATTGCTCTCTGCTCGCGAACAGCTCAGTATTGCTTGGAGACAGACCTTGGACGTGGATCAGTTCAGTGCCTGTGCAGGCAACCAAGCGGATGTGGCGACGTCAACAGATGGAAATCCTACTCATCCTATTTCTTGCACGACTACGAATCGTGCACTCTTGCTGGTCGCTCATCACGAGATTGTCAAGGAACGTGGCATCTCCAATTTCGAGTATGATCCGGTGTGGGGGCTACAGGTTTTGGCCGCGGCACCCTGGAAGGAGAAGAATTTCTGCGAGGCTTGTGTTACTCAAAGGGAGGAACGCTGGTTAGAGGAACGCGAGAGGATTTGGAGGAAGCTAGATGAATGGTTCGAGGTGTAACAGGGCGACGGTTAATTGTATACCCTTTCCTTTTTGCAGGGCCTGGTTTTGAGATGAGGGCTGAGTGTACGCCGTATGGGGTTCATTGAATTCATTCGTTCTATTCACATTTAGCTGTCGCCTAGGTTATGTAAGGAATCATTGCATAATAGAATAATAAGTATGATGGGTCTTGGGTCTGGATCCTCCGAGGGTTCCGTGTGGAGTGCGTAAAGGTAATCATTCACAAGATCGTGACATTCCCCAAAAGTACAAAGTGAAAATGAGGTCATGTATCGCCATCGATATCATCTCAGTGTGAACTCACTAACCACTAACATCGCCGACTAAGGACTTGTGACGTTGCGCCATCCTCCAACGCTCTAACAAGAAATTTGATGGAGACTTCAGAATAAATTCTCGTGGCGCCCGACTTAATGCCACTCATCAATCAGTTGCATTGGTGTCCAATGGCTATATAAAACTTCGCATTTAGCCTCGATGATGGATTCGCTGGGTTTTGTCTTGCCTTTCTTGTTTAAACCAAAATCGTCTTCCGCAGCCCATCCAAAGGATGGCAACGGTGAGGTGTGTATGCTTGCATCATATCAATACAAGATTTAATTAATGTTTTGCTGGCTTGGGCTCAGGCCACGGCACGCAGAATGGCTCGGGCCCGGCCTAACATTATTTCAGGCCCAAGCTCCTCGCAGCCGGGCCCACCAAATACTAGATTTAATGGGAAGCGCTGCCTCAAAAAGAATAGGTTTCTGCGACTCGAGTGGCAGAGCAAGTTAGGAACATGAAGCGAATCACTTGAGTAGACTACAAAACAAATAAACTACCAATTCCGACGTGCTATCTCATGAAGGAATTTTTGCATCGTCGAGTGTTAACGCTAAGTACCTTGCCAAAGGTAGAAAACGATGACCACCTTTCTTAAGTTTTGTGTACTTGATTATTTGTGCCATTCCGCCGCATATGATGAGGCCCTTGACTCGATAGTCACTTTTTTTCTGGAAATTGGTTTCCAAATGTTTTACCATTAAAAGGAAGTAGATGGAGAGCCAAGGAAAAATAGTGATGAGTAAGAAAGCCCGTGCTAGTCACCGCCAGTGCACCTCAACCTTCTGCCACATGATATTCACTGAACGGATCGAAAACGGTCCCAAATAAGAGATTCATGGTATCCACCTCGTCAGGAAAACGGATCTTCATGTATGCTACATCACTCGCATCTTGAATGAACTTTGGGAAATTTCCCGGTGTAGCGTACAGGTCGCTCTTTGAGTGAGTGACGAACATAACACACACTTATTCCCCCTTAGCAGCTGGCGCGAGCAATTTATGCTTCGAAATAGCATTATGATGTTGTTGAATGATGTATGGGAGAAGTGGGATGAAGTCGTCGTCGTTATCCTCGCTGTTGTTGTCACTGTTGTTGTGGTTGTTGTCGTCGTCATCGTTGTCGTTGTCGCTGTCGTTTTCTGGGTTTAATTCAACGTCAGGATAGTGGCGGAGTAGCCACGCCTTGGCATCAGGGTAAGTCAACATGTATCCTCATAGAAGAAGTGGCATAATTGGTTTCGAGACCTTAAGGCAAAATATGTGAGAAGCGCAATGTTTGTAGACAACATTACTTATGTTAAATGTTCAGTGACGCTTGTCGAGATCTAAGGCCTAAGGCCTAAGGTGTCTATGTTGGTGTTGAGAGACTTCTTCACCTTACTTGTACTTCATTATAAGAAGCCAAAGCTTACATAATTTCCACCAATTTGCTGTCTTAAAGCTTGATGGTACGGCTGATTTGATAGTATGTTCGTGGAATAGAATATTTGCCTTTGTGGCATAAAGAGACTCATCACAAAAAACGTTACACTTGTTTCCTGCATCAAACATGACGTCTATTGTTCTTGACTTGTTGTTTCATATTCAGACCCTTGAGTCCAGCATAACGACAACAAGCACAAAATCGACCTTGTTTGCTTTGTTTTGATCGGTGGCGGCAATAGCAACCGGATCGAGACTGTGGCTTCTGATGTCGTTCTACTTTTTTTCCGAAATATCGAACATTCTGGCATTGATTTTTACGCTTGTTCCACAAACTGCAAGACCTTATTTCTGCGTGGATTCCTGGAAATCAGCCAGTCATTATGTGTTTAATTCGGAGGTACCATCATTCCAGATGCATAGGTAGATTGTTCTCAAAACGTGGTGAAGAGGAGGACCCACACTAGGCTGTGTCTGAGGCCTGGGCTTATTTATCGAGTGAGTCTGGGGTAGGATTTCTTGAATCCAATTCCTGTATTTTCAGGAGTCGAGACTACCCTCAAAAAACGCCACACTTGTTTCCTGCATCGATCTTATCGTCTATTGTTCCTGTTTCATAGCTACATCTAGACCTTTATGTCAGCATGATGGCAAGCGCGAATGCTACCTTGTTTCCACATGAAATTATCTGGCATTGTGGTTTGGTCAGTGGTGTCAATAACAACTGTACCTCCTTGTGGCTTCTATTGTCGTTCTGCCTTGTTTTTGCAATCTGGCACATTATTTGTTAATCGGTGGATTTAATAATGAATGTAACTCTTGTGGCTTCTATTGTTGAGCTAGATTGCGAATCGCGATACGATTCACGTTCGTTATGCAACTGCTGTGATACGGTCATGTCACGCATGCGGCATTTAGCTTAAAAGATTCCGTCAATGTCGTGAATTTTCTTCTCTAACTAACGGCCTCTGTTCATGTTCTCACAATGTTCCAAACCGATTCGGCCCAGACCAATTCCGAAGCTGTTGTAGATCGTGGTCCCCCACTCGCTCCCGAGCCCTGGCTTGAGACTCGAATCGACAACCTTTTCTTTCATAGTCCCCACTTTGAAGCCTCATGGTACGGCCCCTACAATGCCCTCTTCAACCATGACTTTCCATACGAGCAAGAGTTTCTTGTAAAGCCAAAGCTCAGGGAGTCGGCCTCGGTCGCTCCGCGTGGTACGCAGCAGGAAGCGCTCTCTCACACCTCCCAGACCTCTACTGACGCATTAGTCGTGTCCTGAAATGATCCAGCCCCATTGGAACCAGATTTTATGATCATAAAGACCACCGATACGGATGACGAAGACAAAACCCTGCTCATAGTCGAGGTCAAGGTTGGCGATGATGTAGGTTCGACGCTACACTTCAAATATTAGGCTATCTACAGGTATACCTGCGTGGCAAGCCTCCTAACGATGAATATGCTTCAGGTCTCGTCATATGTGGCGGAATGGCACAAAGGTACATCTACGATGACGATGAAAACGTACAGGGTTACACAGAGCAAGGCGGCCGAAATGGCGTTATCTCCCCCGAGATCCGACAGTTCTTACGCGATATATCAATGCAGAATTGGTAAATAATTTGTTTAGCAAGCTATCTTGTGCTATTGACTTGCTTGCCTATTAAATATATTGAGGAACTATTTTTGAAGCAGGATGTGACTTGGAACTGTCAGAAATCTCCAGTCAACATGGACTGCAATGTGTTGGTTGAATGATAATCTTCATGATATCGGGTAGGAAGCGATTCCTATTCCACATCTCTCCACGGGCGATCTACGTTCCCTTCCTCATCCGCAGCTCCTTCTTGAGTCCCTTCCAACGTTAATGCTTCCATGCGGCGCGTGAAGCCATTCATATCCAGCTTAGCCGCCTGGCTAATCTGTTTATCGTATCCACCTGCCTCATCAACTGGTGCAGTTGGATCCCAAGTGATAGGCGACCCAGTCCATCCGTTGTTACGATGGATGTAGTTCAAGAAAGATCGCCACAGAGGATCAAGAGAGAGAACGGTAGGATCACCGATGATGATAAGGAGAGATTGGGCACGGGTTACAGCAACTGGATGTAATACAGTTGTCAGCTCTCTGAGACAAGCAAGCATATCATGGGAAGCTAACCATTGAATCGACGAGGGCTGGCAACAAAGCCTAGCGTATGCCTGATGTCATACTCGACGAATTCAGTGCTGCTTCGGACAGTGGAAATGATGATGACCCGTCGCTCCTAGAAAGAATGTGAGTTGCGAGTCAATTGTCCGCAGAGGGGGCTAGAGCTTACCTGTCCTTGAAACTCTTCGACACTGCCAACTTTGATGCCTTCTGCAACCCTGCTGAGAGCCCTCCGTATTTTGCGACATTGAGCATTGTATGGCGTAATAACACCAATTTCATTATCAGCTACATTGACATTCAGGTTTCGAGAGAGATAAGATGTGAGAATAACTTGCCTATGCGGAAACGACGATCTGAGCGAAGCTTTTCGACATAAGCTTGGACTTGGAGGACTTCATCGATGTTGAAAAATGAGGGCGAAGATGCCTCGCGGTCATCTTTGCCGCGGATACCATGAAAAACGATAGGAAAGTTCTTGTTCGGTAAGTACGAGGAACCAATGCAACTATTGATAACTTTTGGGTCTCCCGATTGCTCAAGTTCGCCGTCGTAAAAGCGATCGTTCGGGAACTTGAGAATGGATCCATGAGAGCGGAAATTCTTGACAAGCTTCACTACTCTATACAAAAAAGTGGTTAGTAAAACATTGGCAAAGAAGTCCTGTGTATAATGCTTACGAAACGCCACTGTTACCCTCTAAAGCTATATTATACGCATCCCTCTGCATAAGTCTTTCAATGTAACTGACTTCGAGGCCAAGTTGACAAGCGATTTTGGAACGAATAATTGGCCCCAGTTGCTTGGGATCTCCTGAAAGGACGATGTTCGTTGCTGGGCCTGCCATTGTCTTGATGGCTACAAAGACCTCAGGTTCCGTCGCCTGGCCTGCTTCATCAACAAAAATATGCGAATAATGACCTCGCGGGATCCCAGTTCCCGATGCAAATGATGCAGATATGCACGTCGTAACAACAACTCTGAAGCGCTTGGTTTGTGCCATCGGCGGAACGGAAAAGTGCCCATCTGAGCGACGACAGGCATAGTCCAACAATTTCAGAGGAACTACTTCCTTACAGCGCGACGGTGCATAGAAACGGAAGAGTTCAGTAGTGCTGAAATCTTGTAAGAGGCGCATTGCAATAAGATCCGCAGCCGAGTTGCTTGGAGCGCATGCAAGAACATGGGCATCAGGACTGGCTTTCAGGACCTGCTTGATAGCCTCCACCATGGTTATAGTTTTACCAGTTCCAGGCCTATAGTATCTGTAAGGCTACAAAGATAGATGTAGATAAAAAAGACACCCACGGGCCGAAGATAATGAAAGGCGGTGATCCAGGGGGTTGTTTGACGATCGAAGTAACCGCCTGTAACTGTGGTGGATTGTTTCCTATGACCGGGTTCACTGGTCGAATTTGCGTATCAGATTTCAGGCGCGGAAGATGCGCACGTTCTGGGAAGGAGACACGAGCTTCTGAGAAGGCACTGTCAAGCGCTTGGTGTTGGCGCCGGACAGGATAACGGTTAAGCTTGAACCGGACGTTGAAAAGCTGGCCACGTTGCCAACCTCGGAACGACTTATCAAAGCGCAAGGAAACTTCCTCCTTGAGCACCCGGTGGACGCCGCCTTCGAACCAATATCCCTGCTTAGCTCCCTTGGCCTGCACAAGAATTCGGTCACCTATGCCAGTGATTAAAGGTTGTTGAAAAGAAACCCAGAATAGGTGCAAAGACTTACCAACAAGAACGCTGGGACGTTTCTCAGCGAGACCAGGAACTTCGAGACTACATAGGTATCGCTGTCAATAAATGTGTTATAGAGCAAAGTAATCACTCGCCTATAAAACCCTTGATATTCTGCCATCTTAACGTCTTCTATGTCGTAGATTTCTAAATCTCGCCTAGAAAGCAGAATTAGAGCGTATAGAGTGTTCGATAGAAAAACGGCGTACTCCATCTGATATTCCTCGATCCAAAGCAGATGTTTAAAATGGCGATCATAGCTGGAAACATCAAATGCTGTCGGTAGGAAAACACTCTTAAGCCTCGCAATCTTCGCCTCACTGGAGCCAGTGGACAAAGTCGTCGCTAAGGCACTAGGAATGAATGCGCGAGGTAAAGGAACGATGTAAGGAATAGCCTTCATTGCAGGTGGTCGAACACCTTCTACAACTTGAAGTTCTGGCTGGCGTGCTGTCCGAGGGCGGGGGATATATGGTATGGCGGGCTTGAGCCATTCACGATCTGCTTTGTTCCCGACAATCGCTTCAAGCTGTCGCACGATGACAAATTGAGTCCCGAGTTGGGCGTCCCGAAAGAGAAGCTCAGCACGGTCCTGGCACCGTCCGATGTATCCCTGTTGAAGGGTGATTTCAAAGGTGATAGGAAAGGTGGTGCTGAGAGCCCTTCTCGAACCCGAGATATTCACCCGAAATCTGCGCAACACATTGAAGTGGCAGTCAAAATAAAATAGAATTAAATCACTTACGATGATTTGCCAAAGCTCGTTCCTTTGGCAGAGCCAAGCTGAATACTAATCATGGAGATCTTCGAAGACGGATTCGTAGTTATAATCGTTCCTTTGACAGTCGCTCCTGCTGCCGCGACGGGCGTTTCAAGGATCCCGAAGTCGAAATCTCCAGTGACGACGACATCATGCTTATCCTTTTCTGCATCCTCCAACACAACCTTGAAGGAGGCAAATTGCTCCTTTTCCAGGTGTTTGAAATTTTTGAGGCGACGATTCCAGTAGAGGTCTTGAATATGGACGCTGCAGGATGCACAAAATGTGTGTCTTGGGACGTTCTCCATGTCGCTCGGCGCAACTGCATTAGGATCGAGTCCTGCCCGCCTCGCATTACCAGCATGTCTAACAGATCGACAGTGGTCCTTCCACTGTAGGCCTGGAATGACATGTTGTGGACATATAGGGCACTTGAGTTTCCGAGATGACCCTCTGAGTTTGTTAAGATGGACGCGACTACCTCTGTGTTCGTCCATTTCAGGCTGGGTTGCACACATGAATGCGCAAGGTTCACAAGCAAGCATAGCATGAGAGGATGCGCATTGAGGATCCGGACAAGATCCCTCTGTGCGCAGTCGAAGGCAGATAGAGGACATGGTACGACCAAGAAGACAAGCACGTATAAAAGGATGAAGGCAACGCCTTTTTAAACGACTTCGAACCCAGTCATAGTTACGTGATCATTGCATACATGAGGCTTAAGACTAGTCGCCGAGAGAAAGAATTCCAGCTAATTATGTACGAAGCCTGCGAGCAAATTATGAAAGAAATACCATGAGTCGGGTCTAGCCACAAATCTGGTCGTCAGAGAGAGCCTTGTATGGTCTTTGAACTTGAAGTTATCGATTACCATGCGCTGTTTAACTTTGAGCCCTGCCGCGTGCAAGGTACTTCTCTCATAGTATGTGCGAGCAATATGCAAGCTTAGCTTAAGTGAGAAGAACACGAACGAGAGTCGGGGATTGCCGATCGAGGTAGCACCGCCACTGCTTTCCGTACTGAGATGCTGCAAAGACGCCGCCCCGTGATAAAACATATTTAGTTGAACATCCCCGCATTTCATGCCCTCCTCGCGCAGGCGTCATTGCAGCCCGAACGGATTATTAAAAAGCCTCGTATCTACGCTTTCTATTGCACTTGTTATCGCCTTGACTCCTCAGCCGGCGTACTCAAACACCACTTTGGACTCAACCTCAGCAGACAGTGACTCCGGTACTTCTATTCCTATGGTTTTTGGCGCCACGCGTCAGCTAGATAATCCTAGAACGCATGTATATCGCAAACCACAAGTTCCGCTAGAGGTAGACAATTACCATGTGGCACCTGAAGGTCTCGAATTAGAACAGGTGCATATATACGTACGACATGGTGAGCTTTCAATTGTCCGACTTCGTATTTCACTGACAATATATCTTTAAAATCCTCTATCTTCATTCTACGCTCCTGTATGATACGAAACTTGTTTGATATGACGATGTTTCGGACGCGTTAGGGGAGAGATCTCCCGTTGGTGTGCGACTCGCAACTGCACCTGCGTCAATACCAGAACACTGGTTGCTTTGCAAGACGGCGAGACAATTTCACACAGCAGTGACGAACAACACAGAGGATGGATTCTTGAGGGCACGGCAGATGGTGGAACGGGTGGATGGCACTGCAGTGGAGGGCCAGTGGTATGTTCATTTGACTTTTTCCAGTGTATCTTATGCTCAATCATTCAACGAAATAGTCTTCTAGGAGAACTAACGGATTTTGGAAGACAAGTGCGCCAAACGAGTTCATAAATAACTGTCACACGACCAACTCAATGTTTTGCTACTACAGTCAACTTTCAATTTTGGGAAGTCTTTGCGAGCCTTATATGTTGACAAGTCTGTCTCTCATTGCTACAAAGCTTTCCCTTGCTCAACTATTGTGTTAGGCTGGGGTTCCTCCCCGACAAACTCCTCAACGCAAATGAAGTCTATTTCAGGTGCATCGTCGTATACATCACATATTGGATTGGCGTCTCACACCTTGATTAGGAGTACAAACATGCCGCGAACGATTGCCTCTTTGCAACAGGTAATTCATGGGTTGTATCCTCAAGAGAAATGCGATCTCAAGTTGCTCCCCAACATATTCGTTAGGCAAGTATTAATCCTTTTGTCTTTCATCATCACTCACTATGGTCTAGAAACGGGAAGGACGAGAACCTTTTGGGGAATACCTCGGCATGTAAACGACTGGAGCTACTCCAGGTTAGTTTCGCACAGGGTGAGGCTCGTGGTCATTCAAGTTTCCCGCAAATTTTGACCTTTCGTAATTCTTGATTCTTGTAGCTGCTGCTGCTGCGTACAATCCCACTCTACAACGTCTTGATGTGCATCTATCCAAATACCTCAACGGCAACCCTGTCCGTGTAGATGGCAAGCCCAGGGCATCAGGGATCATGGACACTGTGAGCACAAGTGGCATTTTACTGTTGCAAGAATTGACGATAGTTGATAGATACGCGCATCCATCGCTCATGGTATCAAAGTACCACCCGAGTTCCAAGATAAAGCCATTGTCGACACACTCGTAAGCTGATTATCTTCTTGTCCCAGAGCATCAGTTCAAATTCATTCTCCTCGTTTCTGTAGGAAACGGCAATTGTTAACGAGTGGTTTGCAGGTGCGTTCATGATATATACAGTCACACAAAGCCCAAACTTACAGTTTACCTTTTTCTTTCTTACAGGGTGTGAGTAGCTGTCACACTTTTGACGCGCGTATTAACTTGGAGTTTGGCGATTAGACAAGACGGAGGAGGTTCGTCGCCTAGGCATGGGACGGCTTCTGGATGACTTGACTCGCAAGATGCAACACAAGGTGGACAACGGTGCACGCGACCCCCTCAAGGTCTTGGTTCATAGCACCCATGACACCGCTCTAGCGGCGCTGTGCTCCACCCTCGACGTGTTTGATGAACGGTGGGTGGTTGTGATCTTATATACACAATGGAGGTTAACACCATCATATGATGCTTGTAGATGGCCGGCGTTCACGGCATCCATTACCTTTGAGCTCTTCAAGGGTGCGGTTCAGCCAGTGCATATAGACAACACGTCATTATCGCAGTCTATATTGTCGAACCTTAAATCGCGCCCGAGACCAGAGTACTGTAAGTCTTCTTTCATGTTTATGTCCTGGGATCATCGATGAGTGTTATCCACGGGCAGATATCCGAATGCGGTACCAGAATAAGAACATGGTGCTTCCAGCCTGTGTAGAAGAGGGCAAACATCTACCTGGCTCACCAGAGTTTTGCACCTTGGCGGCGTTCCAGGAGCGCGTCAAGGAACTCACTCCAGAGGACTTTGAGGCCGAGTGTGCTCCAGCTGGCCGGTTTGGAATCTAGGTGCAGTTTTAATCTCCATGGTAGTGACCTCATAGGTGAATGTGACTCTAGATTAGGACCATTATAGAATCTTTAATTGACGGGTGACCTTTCTATATGTATCTCCTTTGTGCTAGTGGCCTAAGGCCTTCCTAAGGTTGATGCCGTTGTCATGCGCCAGGTCCTGCGCTGGGAGAATTATCTTGGTTTATATTCATGTTCCTGATCTCTTTTGAGCTGACGTCATAGTCTCCTGCTCCACACCTGTTGCTATTCTCCAAGTTCTGATTATCCTCGACGCCTGATCACTTCCATGTCAGCATAAGTGCCCTCAGAAATATGATTAGTGTGCCCATTTCGTGTCGGCAAGGCGGCTTGAATGATATTATCACTTCCGGGTTCATCGTCCAGGTGGCCTTATTCTGTGTTCGTCATCATGGGTCCACAGTAAAATTCACACTGCGGAGAGGATTATGCCGATCACCTCCGATCGTCTTTGCTTCCATAGCTTGCACTACCAACTAAACCACGTGGAGTGGAGCGGGTCAAGGACTATATAAGCTACTAGTTACTCGCAGTAAACCGGGAATCTCTTCTTTATCTCACCCTCGTTCCTCTTCATATTAACTCCCCATCATGGCTAATCTCTCAGGAAAGACGATGAAGGCTCTCTGGTATAATGCCGTGAGTGTTCTCAGTCAAGATGTTGCGTTGTGGTCCTCATTAATATTGGCATACTTCAGCCTGAGAACTTCGAGATCAGGCAAGTGCCCATCCCAGAAGTTGGCGACGACGACGTGCTCCTCAAAGGTTCGTTGCTGTGAATGATTACGAAGTATAACCTGACGAAATCCCGTAGTTCACTGTTGTGGTTCGTATGATTAGTCTTGAAAAGCCTGATAGATGATAACACCGTTCGTTGCAGGTGTTTGCGGCACTGATCAACACATTCATCATGTACGTCCCTACCTATCCGAACTCCAGAACATTGTCTCTGATCGGTATACACCACAGGGAGAATTCATTTCAAAATTTCCCGTACGTCCGTGCTTAGTTTATGTTACTTTCCGTTTTAAATTCCTGCACAGCTCATTCCGGGACATGAAGCAATTGGTTCGATCGTGAAGATGGGAAAGAACGTCAAGGATTTCTCCATCGGAGATCGTTGCGTCGCTGACGTCGGTATCACTGTAAGTTCTCTTAACCCTTGCACAGTCATACAGGGTAGCCTTTAATGCAGCAACCAGTGCGATAAATGCTTCTACTGCCGAAGAGGCCAATCACTCTTGTGCGAGGACTTCAACTCCCGAGGTGTAACTATGGACGGCGGGTTCGCCGAATACGTTGTGTAGTACGTCCAAAGTCAGAATGCACACGATGTATATGTAGCTGATGAACAAACTAGCCAGCAGAAGAAACTCTACAAGGTGCACAATCTCACCGACGAGGAGTCCACGCTACTCGAGCCCGCCGCATGTGCTATCCATGGCCTCGATAAGCTCAACCCTCCTGTCGGAATTGAAGTCCTTCTTCTTGGAGCTGGTCCAACGGGTCTGATCCTTGCGCAACTGCTCAAGTTGAATGGAGCGTCACGCGTCGTCATCGCTGCAAACAAGGGTATTAAAATGAATATTGCGAAGGAGTTGGAGGCGGGCGACGAATACATTGAATTGGATCGTCAAAACCCTGATACACAGTGGAAGAAATTGAGGGAAGACAATCCTTACGGTTTCGACGTAGTGGTGGAGGCCACTGGTGTAGAGAAGCTTGCGAACGAGAGTATCAACTATGTGAGGCGTGGTGGCACATTGATGATCTACGGTGTCTATGAAAATAAGGCTCTCGTACATTGGCCACCGTCGAAGGTAAATAGTACTACACCTTTCTCTTCACCGAAAAGAGCTTATATTACTTCTCGTAGATTTTTGGTGATGAAATCAGAGTAAGATCCTTCAGCTTCACTTTGAAAGAAACCTTTTGCTCACGTTCACTTACAGATCATCGGTTCTTTCTCTCAAACGTACTGCTTCCCACGTGCGGTTGCCTACCTGGATAGTGGGAAGATCAAGACAAAGGGAATGGTTACAGACGTCTTCAAACTTGATGACTATCAGAAGGCTCTTGACAAGATGAGTACCAGAAACGCACTCAAGATTGCGATCAAGCCATAGGTTTAGAGAAGTCCTCAGAAATGTGTATCATTTAACATCCTGTATTATTGTAACTGTTAAGGAGTGCTGGCCACCCTGAATTCTTGTTTGATATCCATGAACAGTCGAGACTCGAGAATTAATTACTCTATCGTAGGACGCACCAAGTTGCCATTCTGTCAGTGCCGGCGCGCCGTGATCAACGACTGCGGGGCTTGAATTTTTTGTAGGCTTTTTGCCGTGCCGACACCATGACGAAGTTATCAAGTATGCACTAATTCTCAGTTATCCTATGCCGCTTTCCATCGACGAGTCCGTCGCGATTCAGATTCCTAGCCATGCACCCCAACCCGAAGATGGATTATTCACCTTTACCAGCGCAATAAAAAACATTGCTTTTGGCAGTGTATGTATCTTCCAGTCATTCATATAGCATTTCCAGCTGAAAGTAATTTTCTTTTGAAATATTGATTAGGTTGCTGGAATGGTTGCTGAAGTCTTCGAATATCCTTTTGATCTCGCGAAAGTTCGCTTGCAGGCTCAGATTCTTTACCCAAGTTCCAGCACAAATCTACCACGTTTCAAAGGGCCTCTGGATTGTTTGACACAGACATGGACAGAAGAGGGCCTCACTGGGCTATACAGGGTGTGCTTCATGTTACTTATGGTCGGCAATGGCTGAGGACGCAATAGGGCCTCTCAGTACCCATGGTTGGTGCCATGGCCCAAACAGCCGCTCTTTTCGTCACGTACTCTGGGTTTCAGGACATCGTTCGTTCCATGACATCTCGAACACGGAAAGAAAAACTCACGATACCAGAGCTGGGCCTAGCAGCTGGTGCAGCCGGTTTTGCTAGCAGTTTTATTATGTGCGTTGTTCTCATATTCTGTCGAAACTCGTATGAATGTTTAAATCCTTTTCAGCACCCCTATAGAGCTTGTCAAGTGTAAACTGCAAGTCCAAATGATGAATCCGTCCAACCACCGACTACCACCACTCAATTCGATATCTACAACACCTGGATTAAAACAATCCACAAAGATACCTATGTTCTCGTCTCCTATACACAGTTCTGCCACTGCCAAAGCTTCCTTGGCCTCTCAACATCATCCCCACTCAACTGTAGCAATCAGGCTTCCTCCCGGCCCGCTCGGGGTGTTGCGCGAGACACTTCAGGCCAATGGTGTTCGCGGTTTGTGGTTAGGACACACAGGTACACTTGTCCGTGAAACGGGAGGCACGGCAGCTTGGTTTGCTATCAAAGAAGTGGTTGCGGAGTTGTTGTTGCGTAGACGTAAAGCTCACGACGCATCGCAATCACTGTTTTCAAGAAATTCTGAAGTACCTGTTCCAGTCGACACCGCGACGGAGCTACTACCTTGGGAGTCAGCCCTATCAGGGGCCATCGCTGGTGGTCTATGTGTGTTGGCATTTTATCCTGCTGACACGGTGAAGAGCGCGATGCAGACCGAGGATGAGCTCAAGCCTTCCTCTTCGGTCCGGCGGCTGTCGGGGGTTTCGAAGCACAATGCAGTCTCACGGACATTTACTGGGACATTGTTGCGAATGTACGCTGCACATGGTCTCAAAGGGCTCTATACTGGTTGTGGCATGACTGTGGCGCGCGCTGTCCCAAGCAGTGGAATCATTTTTATTGTATACGATGGTCTAGCTGCTTGGTTGGGATAGGAGGGTTATCATGGTGTTTATAGTTTAGCCGACTGTGGGCAAGATGGATACCCTGAAGGATATAATTTGTAGCGTTTGGACATTGCAATATTCTAGATGTTAGAATCACAATGTATGTAGATATTAATTAGACTACTTCGTTCTCCGAAGTGAAGCACACAGTACAGTTGAAAGACGTAATGTAACACGTGAACACGCAATGCACATGAACTGCCATTATCTTCCTTGTGGCACCTGGTACCTGCAATCTGTGTTTTGATCACTGTCAGGGTCATAATACAGTGAAGACAATTCCATCAGAGGATCTAAGCATGACTGGGATATAACCCTGTCCGTTCACCACATCCTTCAAGTTGAACGTTACATATGTTACTCTATGCCATTTCGCGAGCACCCAAACCATTGAAATCTATTAGCTGTCGACGTTGGTTGACTCAATCTTACGTCGAGGGCTCTCTCTACCCAC